>QGQJ01001024.1:0-13598 GCA_003206725.1 Blastomyces emzantsi
CACCATAACAGAAATCTTAAAAATAAGTATCTTTTGTATGTGGTTCTCATATAAAAGATACCTAATCCCATTTTGGTGAAAAATATGAATATCTTCAACATCATAGTAGATATGAGCTCTATATTATAGAAGTATATGAATCATATTTCAAGTATATTACAATGTTTTTTTTTAATTAAAAATAAGTGATTCTCTCATACTACTTGAAATCTGCTATAATGAATTTAAATGAATTTAGTAAATTTCATTCTAGATATATTTTTATTTAGAAAAAAAACATTGTAATATACTTGAAATATATAATATAGAGCTCATATCTACTATGATGTTGAAGATATTCATATTTTTCTATAAGTACTGTTTGTATGACGAATCCATATAAAGGATATCAATTCTGGCGAGTCGCGTTTGGCACGGTTAATATAATTCCGAACCAAAATAATTATAACATAGATAGTAATAACTCTTTATCCAACAGTAAATCAAAGTACCAGCTCAACAATCAAGGCACAAACCAAAACATACGCAGCATTGATTTGTATATTGATTGGTATATACTCTATAAATAACTAGAGGTTATATATATATAATATAGGTATCCTACCTCATCCAATCTCAGAAACAAAAATTGTCCGAAATGTATCCATAGGTAACTGTTGAAGATAAAAATAGGACAGGCCGTATATTTCCCCCTCACATCAGACAAGGGAAAAGAATAATGAAAAAGGAAAATGAAAAAGGAAATAAGAAAAGGAAAAGGAAAAGGAAGGGGAAAATGAACAGGAAGAATATTCCCTTCACCTTCGCCTTCCTCGTGTATACCTCTCGTCCTGATCATCGCTGTATAATATCGGATCTCCACGACCACCCAAATTCATGAAGTTAGCCGGATCCCGATTTGACGCAGGTGCAGGTTCCTGCCGCACTCGCCCACCACCACCACCACCACCACCCCTCGGCGCATGGTTGTGCATCCGTCTGCTAGCTTCGTTCCTGTCGAACACTCTGACCTGCCTATGTCCATGCCCACCAGTTGCTGGGTCTGCGATAACCTGGCTAGATGGCAGATCATTGATGCTACTTATCAGAGTGCGTTCACGCGCCATCTTGCGTTTCGAGAAATCAAGCTGGCCCATCGCGCCTGTTAAGCCATCTGTGCTGTCATTGATGCTGGGATACTTACCCCGCCCCGTCAACCAGGGATGCTCCAGACATTCGTCAATAGTGATGCGCTTATCGAAGTCGACGGTTAGCATTCTGTCGATGAGGTCGAGCGCGGGGTCCCCGACGGAGTCCCAGTAGGGAGATGGATAGTCGAAGCGGCCCAGTTTGATTTGATCAGCTAGTGTGTAGGGGTTGTCGCGCGTGTAGAGTTCGTCAGAGAATGGAGGGAATCCGCACAGGCAGATGTATAGGACCACTCCGAGAGACCAGATATCCACTGCCCGGCTGTATTTGCGATGCCGGGGGTTTTCTTCGAGAATTTCGGGAGCAACGTCTGTTTAAGGTCAGTTGCAGTTTTTAACCGAGTTAAAACTTGATCGGAGAATAATAATTCAAGACTCACAGCTGGGTGTTCCGCATCTGCCCAAGAGCATCGTTAGCATTCGGATTGCGAGTTTATTTGTTGGAAGTAGTCTCCCTGTGGTAAGCGGAATATAACCTACAAAGTGGTCGTGAACGAGTCCTCCCCTATTATTTTAGCAAGGCCAAAATCGGCAAGTTTCACAGTAAGGCGGTCATCCACCAAAAGGATATTTTCGGGCTTAATGTCCCGGTGGACAATATTCCGTTCATGCTAGATTAGAAAAGTTAGGAGGAGGGTTTTGCCATGACGATGAGGATAGGATTTCAATCCATCGTACAAGATACTTAAGCCCCTTAAACAGTTGAGTGAAAACATGTCGGGCTTCGCTTTCCGTAAGCTTTTGATTCGCAACAATCCAATTGAACAACTCGCCCTCGGGGGCAAGTTCAAGTACTAAATAGACACCATCACTCTCATCGAAAGTGTCCTTCAGACAGAGCATATTGGGGTGATTAACGCTCATCAGCACGGCAATTTCTTGTTTTAAGCCATCATTGTCGGCTCGCTGTGAGTCTCCCGGACGCCTCTCGAATCGCTTCACTGCGTATTTGTCACCGGTCGACCTCTCCACGCACAGATATACAGAGGCAAAATGGCCTTTTCCTAGCTGCTGCAAGATGCGATACTGCTGTCGGAATTTGTTAGTGTCTCTTATTTTCGGATAGCGAAAGACAAAACGCGCTTCATCCAGCACAGTTATTTCGTCGCCGTCTTCTAGTTCGCGGCGCTTATTGCGCCCGACAATTGCCTCGTTTATAAATGTCCCGTTGCTAGACAAGTCTTCCAGAATAGCAACGGAATCACCTCGTTTGTTTTCGTTATATATTAAACAATGTCGATTGGATATAGTCGGTATATCAAGGACAAAATCTATAATAAATAATAATTCAGTCAGCAAAGTGTCGCTGTATCGCGATTATTCCTGAGCGCGGGAGCGACCACCGGCCTAATTGGCAATAACATACCGCATTCTGAATGTCTTCCGATGAGATAGCCTCCGGTATGATCTTGGGAAGTAGGGATTTCTAATTTGGCTTTTCCTCGTTTAGATCTCGAAGTTCCCTTCCTGCGATTCGTGGTACCCACGGCAGGTGAAGAACAAGTATCTCTCTTTTTCAAGACCAATGGGTCTCCGAACTTGTCATCGAGAGGAATAAGATAGCCCCAGACCCCTTCGGCAGCCTCATCGTCCACTTCATCCGCAAGGGCTCTTGGGGGGTAAACAAACTGCGAGAGAGCTTGAGTATCTCCTGGGGGGGATGAGAAGGGCAGCTCAGCGGCGGGAGTGTAATGACGGAATTGGCTGGGACGGCCCTCTGACGGGGTCACCGTCGTTTCTTTCTGTAGCTCGGTGGCAGTGGACTCTTGATGGGTGAGCGGGGAGGGCAGATACACATTTTTCTGGTGAGCTGACTGGGATTGGGACGAAATCCGCTCCGAACGTCGGGGTTTTTTGGTCTCTTGAACAGCTTGGTTTCCCGCGCTGGGCTAAAAAGTAAATACACCAACGCAACGATTAGTTGAAAAATATATCCTCAAAACAGTTTAGATAGATAGATGGATTCCACATGTATATCTCACCCTCCCTCGTTTCAAATGACTTTTCTCCTTCGCTGGGGCCATATCCGCTCGAGTCTTAGATGGTGTAGGGAGCGCGAGGCAAAACAGGTATGAAAACAAAAACAAAACAAAAACAAAAACGGCCAGTGGAGGAAAATAGACGAGAGCAACGAGTCTGTGGGCGAGCCTGAGCCGGGGAAGTTATATGGTGTGTTGAGAACCTATCGAGTTCAGTTCAAGCGGCGCGAGGCGGAGGCTGAAGTGAGTTTCGCTGGTAAACAAAACATGGAGGCAGTCTGTCAGGACCTTAGCCAGCTGCAAGGTCAGCCTTGGGGGCGAGTTCAGTGGGTAGTCCGAGTAGGGGGAGTGCACTAAGGAATTGAAGCTGCTGGAGGCTCCAGAGGTATGGCTGATGAGGATTGGTGGCTGTGTTTGGCTTCCCTCTGATTTCGGTTCCTGAGGATCACGAACAAACAAAAAAATATTGCGTCCTGGATGGTTCTCAACGGCGTGTGTCTGGCGCCCAGATTGATGTAGATATGGCTATATCAACAATTCTATCTAAACTAACTTAACTAACTAGTACTGACAAAAGGTGGAAATGCAAAAATTAATATAACTGTTTTAGCCACATATAGTTCGAAATAATTATTCGGAAATACTGCGAAATAACCGACAAGCCGAGAGAGCACATGTTGGAGTACTTGTCATAGCGTAATCCGTACGTTTTGTAGTGTTGACACTTGTACCTGGAATGTGTTGATTATTTAACTTATTATTTATAACTAAATGTGGCCGATCATCACCAACTCTCCCGCTTGTCTTCATTATTTACTTAGTTGCGGAACTGATACTTCTCTCTTTTGGCCACAACCACAATCCAATGCTCCCTCCACTCCGTTGCTAATATCCTGCGGGCTCTTCAGCAGGTAGCCCTTTGAGCATGTATGTGTTCCCTTTCGAATCCGTTTAGTTGAATTCCAAATCGCCTGCTTACTTTGGGCCACTTTTAGGTCTCCGTCTCTGCCCTTTTGTCTGAGGCGCGCTGCCTTCGACAAGCTTGCGGAATTGGCCACGAGCTGCCCAGAAAATGACGGCAGCATCGTATCAGACGTTGATCGCCTGGGGACGGCCTGTCATCGCCCTAAGTTGCTTTCAGGCGGATATCTCGATGGTGTTTCCAGAGGCCGCAATACACTCTCTTCGCCCCTGGTATGCTAGCTCTATCTCACCTCTGTCGGGTTATATATATGTTATATGTTATGAAAACGCTATCTAACCTGATTACAAGTCCATTCGGGAATTAGATGCCCTTTTGGCGCTTTGCAGAGCGGCCTCCAAACCATCGCCTCCTAAACATGTCACGAAATTGGTCTCCCAGTTGGCTGGATATCTCCCCGATTCTCACCTCCTCATAATTCACCCATCTCCTTTCCTCTATAGCATTAAACCGTCTCCATGGGAAGTCTTGACATATAATCTCACACTCTCCCTATTATCGCTTGGCTCCCGAATTCCGCGTCAGAGGGACGATATCCTCCAGAGCCTCACGTCCTACCTCGAAAATTGCCTCCATGCCGCGAAGTCCCTCCCCGCTTTGCGGAACCACGCGAACGGCGAAAAGGAGCTGGGAGATTTCCAGGCTGTCGTGGATGTGGCATCGATTACGGTATCCCTTGTGGGGTTCTTAGAAGCTGCTTCTGTTTATGCCAGCTTTTGGACACCGACAGAACGACTCGAGATCGCTAATCTGCTGCGGCTGATTCTTTCAGAGCAGTTTTTGATAACTGTTGAGACTGTCTCTTCAATGCTCCGTAGCTCTGAATCGCCCAATCACATGTTGCTGGATTGGCGACGATATGCTCGACGCTATGCGTCCGAAGGGCGCCCACTTGGCGCAACGCTCCTACAACAGGGCTTCATGCGGTTTATTAAGGCTTCAACGTCGCCTGGCGGTGCTGATGGTCGAAGTATTTCCGAAACTGCTCTCCTGGATCAATATATGAACGGCATCCCGCTACCTGAACAGAACCAAGACCACCAACTCATCCTAGTCAATCCCTTGACAGAAATAATTGCTGAGCAGATGCAACAACTTGAGGATGGGTCTGATTATCTACAACTCGGCTCGGCATGGCAGCAACGGCTTGCATTCTCTGTGAAATTATTTGCTATAGTCAGCTTCCTCAATTGCGTCATTCTTGATGAAGACTCGGCCGATCCTGAGCTGCTTTTTTCATGGCTGGAAGATACGCTGCTCAATCCCGATCAAATGGCTGATCGGGAGCTGGCAGAAGTGGCCCTCAAATCCCTAGCAATCTTAGCAAAGCTATTTTCTTCCATGACTTTAAATGCAACCCGCTGTTTTCTCAAATTCATCGTGCATAACGGGCAAAGCGGTGCCACCGTAGTAACCGCCGCCCGTTGCTTGGCTGATACTCTTCGTCTTCTCTCACAGGACACCATCATTGGTATGCTGTACACCTTAGGGAACGTCCTGAGTGCTGGCCCACCAACTACAGACAAATCACACCAAGCTACTGCCGATGGGATAGGTTCTCATCCTCGAGGCTTGGCTCCGCCGTATCCTCAAACTGCAAACGGTAGTGTCATATCTCTCACGTTCGATGAGGATGCCGAAACAGCAATTACCTACAGAAACGTGGTACATGCCATAGTTACGATCTCTACAAGCTGCAACGATAGTAAAATTGTGGCATTGGCCCAGTCGATGCTGTTGCAGAAGATCGGGAAAATAAACGCAGTCGTCAACGCCTGTATCATCGAAGAAACTGCAGCGCTAGCCCTCCACAGTGACGAGGCAGAATTTCAAGTGCTTCTCAAATTCTATTCCCGTGTTTACAGCGAAGCCCTTGTCCAGGAGAATGCCCTCATCCTTGATGCGGTACGTGGTCTTCCCCCTGGCCTTGCCCCAGGTTTAGATGGTTAAATGCATCCTAACTTCGTATTATAGGTCCATAAGGCGAGAAACCATTTAGCAGAAAATATGGATCGACAATCATTCCATTATCGAGTGTATCTAGTCTATCTCCTCGAAAGTATCGTTAATAAAGGCGATGTGACTGACAGAGAGAAGGACCGCCAGAAAGTCGTAGAGTTATCTGCAGAAGAAATCGTCCCTTTGGTCAAACCACTTGCTATCATGTTTTCAAGAAGTCAATCCAACTGGGATGCCCTTGTCGGTGGGAGCGAGCATGATATACCATCCCTACTTCGTGATGTGTGGTTTAATATTGCGGTCCATGGCATTTCGCTGCGTTCAGAAGTTACCCAACAATATTACCAGGAACTCCGCATCCTTGCAATTCACTCCCCTCCGCTAGTTGCGGAAAATCGCGCTGAGTTGCTAGAGAGTGACATTGAGTTGAACACTGTGCTGAGGCGAGGAGCAACCCAGAACCATGCTGCGGATCAACGAAAAAACCTCGCCTCGGAGGTTCCACACCTAGAATACGATATCAGACGGTTGAGCTATCCGAAGACAGTTTTTTTGAACGCCACTTTACTTATCGAAAGCCTGCGGGCAGCATCCGGGGACTGCACCAAAGTTCTGACTTATTTCCTCGACCCAGCCCTTAACAGCACGGATGTCGGCAGTTGCATGAATGCTATTGCAGACAAAGTTGTGTCAATCTACCTTGATAAGGCTCTATCTGGATCCTCGACAAAATTCTCAGCTGCACATATTTCTGGCCAACTGGCCGACACACTTATGGCCTGTTGCCATCGAATCGAAACAATACAACAGGTTGCTGCAGCCACTGCGAGCAAAATAATCAATCAATGCCCCTCTTCGCTTTGCCAAAAACGATCTCTTTTTGTCCTTTTGGATCTATTGACTATCATGTGGTCATCATGCTTAGACGAGGAACTCGACGAGTTCGAGTGGAAATCTACTTTTACTTCCACGAGGGCCGTCGTTGAGGTCGAGTTATCAGATAGTTACGACTTTAGAAGGCTCACTTTCACTGCGTTTTATAAATTGGCACAAACATGGGTATCCACAGTTATGAATATTGCGCCATTGGATGTAAAGGGCTTGCTCCAAACTTATCTTTCGGATTACGAGGACGACGGTGCCTATGGCCATATCTCTATTGGCCGTTCATTCGCCTTGGAAATGGGTTCTGCTATTCCATCTAGTGATCAAAGATTAGGTAAATTAAATATGTGGATTCTTCACGACACCCTGCACATACTAATAACGGTCTCCTTAGGCTCCATCGAATGTAATGACAATTCGATCATAAACGTGGCGTCCGATTTTATTGCTCAGTATACAACCCGCCAGGAGTATCGCTATTCCGAAGCACCACGTTTACACCATCAGGCATGGGCACTCCCCGTTGACCAAGTTTCCAATGTCGATTCGACCGCTTTGACACACCAGGATACCATTCAGAACACGCAGTCAATGCTCGTCGAGTTGGAATCCCGAATATCTAAAGGCCAACCCGTCATTCTAGAGCCATGCCGAAATCTTCTTCGTAAAGCTACTGCGCTGATATGTAGCGCTAGTGAACCGCAAACCATGATCATTTCACACCTCGTTAATATCCCATTCCAGATGTTTACAAGAGAGTCAATCAAAATGGGCATTTCGCTATGGCTGGGCGCGATCCATGAGAATCCACAGACGGAATCAAGGATCCTCACGGAAGTTGCACAAGCATGGGAGCGGACAATTCAGAGGAAGCTGGGGATCTTCGACCCTAATTTTAAGTGCGTGAAAATACAACTTCATTCGCCTTTGCCTCACTAACCTCACTATTCAATTCATTTAGATTCGTTGACCCATTTATGGCCAAAACGGAGTTTTCTCCATCGGATAAAACCATAGTCCTCAAACGTCAGCAGAAAGCGCAGAATATCATATCGCCACACTTTCGTATCCTTCAATTCTTTGAAAGCCACTTTAATGCCACTAGACTCGGTAGTGTCCACACCCAGCGCATATTTAGTCGTCTCGTAGGAGTAACTTTGGTTGGACTACAAAACACGACCGGCCACCCGCTTGCGCGCGAAATTCATTTCCACATCGTCTTGTTTGGCTTGAAAGTTCTCCGATATTGTACGTCTCAAACGAAGATTGCTTTGTGGAAATTGAAGGACCAAATCCTCTCTGCTGCTTTGACCTGGTTCAGCCATCCGCCTCGGTAGGTATTTATCCATAAATAAACGAATATTTTCTTAGGATGTGTCGCTCATTATTCTTCTTTCCCTTTCAAGGTGGTCCCTAGGTGGTAACCGCCTACAGATGAAGGCTGAAGATAAGGTTCTTCAGGATATTGAGTTGCTTCTTGAGAGTACGTCCCGTCTAGCCACAGGGTCATCTGCTGCAAGGAAATCCCTCCAAGCCAAGCAAGAATTAGTCCGGCTACTTATTGAAAACGAGCGATTCCGACTACGAGTATGGCTTTTCCCATTGGAGCATGAGAGACGGAATTATATTTCAAGCTCGGGGAATAAGGTCGATCCCGAGGTCTGCTCCCCGCTGAAATGAACCGTCCCCTTCCATTTACCATAATCAAGTTCTATCTAACCCCGATTTGCAGGTTATTTCGTCCCTAATGAGGCTAGCATGGGCAGAAAACCATGGATTAGCCCTGCAACTCGCAAACCGGTTCCCCTCGCCAAAGCTCAGAAGCGACGCGCGCTGGCTGTTGCTCAACTTTCCAGAGAAGGCCATCGGTGATCCCGATAGCTTGAATATACTCCTTGGCTCCGAGCTACCCCCTGATGTGTCGTTTCAACTCAAATATCTCCTTTTCTGGGCTCCCGTAAACCCTATTGAAGCGTCAACATATTTCTTACCAGTTTATGGAAACCACCCATTTATCCTACAGTATGCCATGAGATCACTAGAAAGTCATCCTGTGGATGTGAGCTTTTTCTACATCCCACAGCTTGTCCAAGCCCTGCGATATGATGCCTTAGGCTATGTTGAGCGTTACATCTTCGAAACCGCACAGCTGTCGCAGCTTTTTGCCCATCAGGTTATCTGGAACATGAAAGCGAATGCGTACAAGGATGAAGATTCCCAGATTGTATGAATACCCTCCCCATTCTGGTTACCTCCTGTCCTGAAATCAAAAGTAAAATTTGAGCTAACTTTCGTAACTTTCCGCAGCCTGATCCTATCAAGTCTGTCCTAGACCAATTCCTAGACAAGCTGGTCAGCCACTTCTCCGAGGAAGATCGGGCCTTCTACGAGAGAGAATTCTCTTTCTTCAATGAAATCACAGGCATCTCTGGGAAATTGCGGCCTTACATCAAACGTAGCAAGCCAGAGAAGAAGCAGAAAATTGAGGAGGAACTGCGTCAGATCAAAGTAGAAGTGGGAGTGTATCTTCCGAGTAATCCGGACGGGGAAGTGATCGGGATTGATCGAAAATCTGGAAAGCCCTTACAGAGTCACGCGAAGGCTCCCTACATGGCGACGTTCCGGATTAGAAAGACCAAAAGGATGGAGGAAAATGGGAATGGGAATGGTCCTACGATGCCACAGGTTAATGCAGATGCCACACAGCGCCAAGCAAGTGTTGATGACTCGGCGCTGCAGACTGCTGATGCCCAAGAATCAGAATCAACCTATGAGGTCTGGCAGTCAGCCATCTTTAAGGTAGGCGACGATTGCCGCCAGGACGTACTGGCGCTGCAAATGATAGCAGCTTTCCGGAGCATTTTCATGGGTGTTGGCTTGGACGTGTTTGTATACCCATATCGCGTCACAGCAACAGCACCAGGTTGTGGTGTAATTGATGTGCTCCCTAACTCTATTTCACGAGACATGCTTGGTCGCGAAGCTGTCAATGGCCTCTACGATTACTTCGTTTCCAAATATGGCGGTGAACAATCTACCCGTTTCCAAGAGGCAAGAAGCAATTTCGTCAAGAGCATGGCTGCCTACTCTGTCATATCCTACCTGCTCCAATTCAAAGACCGCCATAACGGAAACATCATGATCGATGACGCTGGCCATATCATCCACATCGATTTCGGCTTTTGTTTCGATATTGCTCCAGGTGGTGTTCGATTCGAGCGCGCACCTTTCAAACTCACCTCTGAAATGGTGGCCGTAATGGGTGGGCAGAACGGCTCAGGTGGTTCGTCGTCAACGAGCGGCGGCAGCGGTGGGATTTCTCTTGGTGGTCACAACCCAACGAATTCACAGTCATACCGTTGGTTCGAGTCACTTGTTGTCAAAGCCTTCCTTGCCTCCAGACCATTTGCAACCAAGCTATCACACATTGTCACGCTGATGCTTGATAGCGGGCTGCCGTGCTTTAAGCCTGACACGCTGAAAAACTTCCGCGACAGATTTGTCCTTGAAAAGACTGAGCGCGAAGCTGCCGAACACATGCGAGAACTCGTGAAGAAGAGCTACATGAGCATGTCGACGAAGGGCTATGATCAGTTCCAGTTGCTGACAAACAATATCCCTTATTAATTACAATTTTGCTCTCCCCGCGTGACCTGGGATTTTATTAGCGATTCCCACAATCGAAGTGTTTTCTATATCCCCTATTTCGTTCGTTGACAAGCGGCTAAACCCACACAACTTCGCTGAAGCGGCATATTTTGGTTCGCTTCGTTTAAATTCGCCCTCGCCTCGAAGTACTCAGCTAGTTAGTCAAATTTATTGACCCACGTTTTCCCTCCAAAGGGATTGGGTGTCCTCCTTTGCTTTCTATTAACTAAAATCATCACTTGATCCAATGGGAATTCCCTTGTGCCTTTACTTCAATAAAGTTTGGTCCAATCCGTTCTATACACACACTGTGGTCAGATAGAATGTCCCCACACCCGACAGGTGGGTTGATGTCGTTTTCGCTACCTAGCTAGTTATAATATATACATACATTCATATTTATTTGTTCTTCACAGGAAAAAAAATGAAAAATAAAAAATAAAAAGAGTGAAATGGAGAAAACGCCAAAAGAACAGGCTCGTCTCAAAGATAGCTTAAATAAGATGCATTTCAAAGTGGGAAATAAGGTACCTAAAAATCAACCACTGCGCCGTCATAAATCCGCTCAAGATAAAGCTGTAATTCAGTCTTGTGTTAAATTGATCAGCCACAATAACAAAGAGTTGGGAAGAAGGCATAGAAGATGATAATCCCGACAGAAACCAATGCACCCAAAAAAATGCAATAGCAAAATTGGAGAGATAGCCCCGTCGCATTTTCTGGTTACGCCAAAGAGTAAACCGAGCAGGTCTCCTTGCCCGGTGTTTTGGAACTAGTCAGCGCAACTAGAGGAAAGAAAACCATACGAGGCGATGGACTTGTCATCAAAGATAGCTGGTGTTGAGATTTTGGAAGGTCTTGAGTGCATACTTGTAAAACGGTGAGGGAGCGCTTGATTTTCCGACCAGTCCAAACAGTGCCGTGTTATTATTATCTCTTTTCGAGACAATTGGGGAAATAAGACATGACACGTGAAACATTGGTCCCGTGGATGTGCAACTGTTTTGAAGGAGCCTCGACAGGAGTGCCAGTAATTTTCAAAGGAGGGTTTATCCTCCATTCACATGCTTCACTCCCCGGACTGGCAGGTCAACCGGAAAAAGTGGCTACAGAAAACACAACAGATAGAGGGGTTTATTCGGAAATTGTAAAAAAAATAGAAATAAGACAAAGCAGACCTTAGTCCATAAAGTCACCCCGTAGTATCTTCTCCTGGAAGTAATCGGGTTTTGGCTTTGGCTTTCGCTGTTGTTGTTTCTGTTGCTGCTTGTGGGTATCACGCATATCTTGAATGGGTTGTTCCATTGTTGCAATGGAAGCCGCTCGTTGGTGGTGCTTGGAATGTGGGGTAGAAGAAGGTGGTGCTCCATGGGAACCAGCAATGGGAGACGTCGGGGGGAAGCTTCCGAACGAAGGAGCGCGCTCCGCGCGCGTCCGAAGGGCTTCTGGCCAATTAAAGCCTTCGCCTAGAGGGCGCCAAGAAGAGGGGTTAGATCTATTGTTCTGGGGAATGGTTTTATGCGTACTTGCAGCAATCGAAATGCCAGCACTGCCCGTGGAGGATGTGCTGCTGGCGGTGGACGGAGCTCGCTGTTCTGCCACCGCAGAATTTCCGGAAGGGTATCTACCATTTGCACTTGCACTTCCAACACGATCGCGGAATGCCTGGGCTCCAAACGAGACACGACGAGGAAATGGGGTTGTGGGCGAGGTCATCGGGGTGTCATTTCCATTCTCTTCTATCACAGAGCCTTCCTGGGTAGGCGAGCCGGATATCACGGAGCTCGAGATACTCCCACGACGCATACCTGCAGGGGCACTACCAAAGGGCGACGATTGTTGAGTTGGAGAGCCCGAGAGGCCCAGCGTGGTAATCGACATGCGGCGGCGTTGCTGTGCCTGAGCATTTGCGGATGACATGATTGGGCCGGGAATATTTACGGCAGCGGTTGGCGGTGGTTGTGGAGGGGCTACGTTGCCAGGTCTTGCAAAAAGCTCTGAGAAGGATGCGCCGGAGGCAACGGAGGCACGACGACCGCGAGGACGAGCGGAAGTGTCGGAAGAGGTAGAATTCGAGGGGTTGTGGGACATGACAGGAAGAAAGAAATAGTCGATCAATGAAGAGAGTAGGAATGGGCTAAATCGACAGTAAGGAAGGCGTATAGAGAGAACAGAGCGCGCGACCGTTGGATGAACTCTTTTGATTGGAAGCGGGGGCGCCGTTCTTCTCTCAAGAAGCAGAACAACGAGCAGAGCAAAAACACGAATAAATAGAGAGCGGAGTCAATTCAGAAGCTTTAGATACGAAGTGTGCTCGAGCCAAAGATGCCAGAGACCAATTACATGACTGGCTGGTGTATGTCACCACTGGGCACAAGGTGACAAAAGCACAAAAGCACGATGAGATATCACAAGGAAAACAAAAAGGGGGGGGGCGATAGATAGGCTACGAGATCTGGAGGCTTTGGAAGAACGGAGTTATTTTGACAAGGAATGAGGTGGCAAAGACAACTAATTGTAAACACCAAAGGCCGTAGACGATAGGCGGCAAACTGGAGTAGGCCAGGCCAGGCCAGGCCAACAATGGGGAAAAGATAATGGGCAGTGGACAGCAGAGAGGAGTGGGCAGTGGGGTCAAGCAAGGTAGTTTGCAGGAAAAGGGCCCAGGGAGAGAGAGAGAGAGGGAGGGAGAGGGAGGGAGAGAGTGTGTGTGCTAGCTAGCTACGTTCCAGGGCTATCTGGAATGGCTGAAAACCTGAACTTAAAGAACTGCTGGGAGGCGGGGGGTGCGGGGGACACGGAGAAACAAAGACAGGAGGCTAGCAAGGGAAAGTGGATTTTGAAGTGTAAGAAGGATTGAGTAGAAGAGATGAGATAATAAGAGAAAAAAAAAAGAGATGGCCTTGATGAAGGTGGAAAATGAAGTCTGAATGGAATTGAAGTTGAAGTTGAAGTTGA
>QGQJ01001026.1:0-10417 GCA_003206725.1 Blastomyces emzantsi
AGATTATATAAAGCTTTGGCTATTGTGCCAGAGAGTGGGGGAAAGCGGAGGCCTGTTGGGTTTGGGGGGAGTGTTTTTGGGTAAGGTAAACCTTTTGGAGAGTTTGTTTTGTATTTATATATGTATTTTCGCATGTATCATATATCCTTGATGTATTTAATGCTGGATATCTGGGTCTTTGGATGAAATAGGGGCGGCAACGATAAGTATCGTGTTTGAGTATTCCCTTCATGCTGGAATAACAAAATCCAATTGAAATTATCATGAGAAATCTTGTATTTTTCAAAGATCTATCTCTCAGAGCTTGTTTATATGGAAAGCCACGAAGTTCTATATATAATGATGGGGGAAAGAAATAGCATCCGTTACTGGCATGGCTTAGGTCGAGCTCGTCTTGGCCGCCGGTTATGCCATTTCGACCTAGTCCTCGAGTATTCACGGTTAGGGCTGCGCCCCTAGAAATTTGAATATGTACCGCCAAACGTTTGCGGGCTAGAAATGAAGGTAGTCTTCTTCCGCGTTTATTTTTTCTAAACCATTGATCATCGTCTAGTGTCTATCGTGGCTGAAGTTCCGTAGTTGACAGTTCGCATCGCGAGCACCCAGGCGGGTGTAAACCAAGTCCGTACCTATAAAACCGAAATCCTTACCCATACCAGCCATCCCATGAAACCGAAACCAAAGCTTAAAGCGCCCATAGATATAAACGTCATTTATCGCGTAAAAACAAACAATAACATTCCTTCCCAAACCCGTTTTGTTGGCCATCAATCCTCCCAGATATCCTTAACATACTCCTGTGTCAGCCGTTGATCCCCCCCATACTTTTCCTGCCACTGGACAAAGCCCCCATCTAAAACAAACACGGTCTGCTTAGTATTCTCTTCCTTCCCCAGTACTTGTTCTCGTTCTCGTATGTATTTGAGCGCCGCAGAGGGACCACGCTCTTGGCTCAGCGCGCAGTGGAAGACGACTTTCTCCTTGTCGCGTAGCGAGTTGATGAGAGCTGGCATGTGTCGGTCGAGGGTCGCGCTCGGTTGCCAGGTCGAAGTGAAGATGTGGCCACCAACGTGATCTGTAGCAACGATATTAGAGTCAGCAGGGTGGAACGGTTGTGCTGTAGGCTTTTCAAGGGGGCTCTGGAGAGGGGTATGGGTATCCGCGGGGTAAAATGAGGAAGATTATTCCTCTCCGTTGCGCAATATGTTTTCACGTTCATACAAAGAAGAAAAGATAGGGTGGAAAACAGGAGTGGAAACGGCTCTTACCTGAATCCCGTACATCTACTATCGCGAGTTTATTGGCGTTGGTGGGCGTGAGTAGCATGGCCGCGAGGGTATCGCGGCTCATTCGGGGTAGGCTGGCGATTGTGACGCCTGACATTGTTGTTGCAAAGTGAGGGAGATAATGAATAACAATGGAATAAATGGTAGAATGACACTATGATAGGGAAGAAATCTAATAGAATGAAGGTATTTTCATTTATTTGTCTCTAATGTGAGGTAAGAAACTCTGCTATTTTTAAAATGAAGAGTAGGCATGTGAGCTTTAGGGGCCTGATTGGAGATTGGTTAATTGATAATCTAGCCGCGCGGCTAGATTAGTGTGCAGTACCCCCCACCAGCCAGCCTTCCCCCTTCATCACTAACGTAAGTAACTTCTTACTCCACCCAGTAATCTGTACTGAGGTTTCTGTTTATGTTGTCATTTCACATCTTTTTGTCCTCTCAAACATTATACCGATGAATACTCCGTATGTCAAATGCAGATTCTTCCATCATATTGCTTGAAGAAGAAAGAGTACGGAGTATATAAAATACAATCATGACTACTATGAGTCAACAGAGACGCAGCTTAAGAAATTTAGGACTCTTTGCAAACTCTTGAAGATTCTACATACCTCGTTGAGGCAGCGACCAACCACAACATACTACACAAGAGTAGAGGCCTGTGATAATCTTGAGAAGATTTACTCATTTAGCATGACTATTTTTGTCTTAAGCTGCTCCTCTGTGACACAAATGACCCCTGGCCCCCCCCAAAAGGTCAGAGGAGCCCACAAGAATCAACCACGTAGCGCCCGCAGAGATGCAAACTTTGGCTGACGGAATGAATCAATCAATTGATCAATGATCAATAGCCAATCAAATCTTGCTAGTCACAGTTATCTTACATGGATGGGCGATTTTGGCACCGGACCCTCATTGATGACCCGGGAAAACTACTAGATCCCGAAGAATCAAGACGCAGGTAACCAAAAATGGAACTGGCTAGTGGTGCAGTGCGGCGTTCGTCCGGGCAGATACGACAGGCGAGCATCGCGGATCAGGCTCTGGTTTGCATTGCTCTAACCTGGACTAAAACCCCGCATATCCCCCCCAACTGTTGTGACCGCCTCGCAACTCCGCGAATTTTGTATGGAATCCGTGATGCTGTACTCCGAGAAGCTTCTATTACTGTACCCGGCCTGGCGTTTCTCTTTCACTCGAACTTTGCGTGAGCTCAAAACTAGCTTGTACTGTATGGTGCCTCAAAAGTTCAATCCAAGCGTTGTGTATGTTGCTGACCTCGAGATTTACAGGATCAAATCTAGTGTCCTGCTAAATTATCGTCTCTTGAAAATGACCTCACACGAAGCAAAGGTCACTGTTGGATGGATCGCTCCTATGGCGTTGGAACTCACACCCGCCGTTGCCATACTGGAGAATCACCAAGAAGTACTGAAACATGAGACACTTTACCACGTGGGGCGGATAGGAGAACATTGGGTTGTGACGGTTGTTTGCCCCCGAATCGGCACCCAGTCAGCTGCTACCGTTCTCGCCGACATGCGTCGTTCATTTCCAAATATCGGGCATGTTCTCGTGGTTGGGATCGCAGGAGGGATGCCCTGCCATGGCACCAGTATGCAGGAACAAATCGTACTAGGCGATGTTGTCGTCAGCCACCCACAAGGTAGTGAAGGGGGGTTGGTACATTATGAATTTGGCGCCTGGGAGGGGAAAAACGAGCTCACGCGCAGGGGGCACACGCTTCATCCATCTGATGCTCTGCTGTCCGCGGTAAATAACCTTCGGTCCAAACATCAGATGAGAGCAGGAACAGAAATCCCTCAAATTCTAAGCGACCTGCGAAAATCTCTGGCTGAAGAAGTGCTGCCACAGTTCGATGACCCTGGAAGCGAGCAAGATTATCTTTTTCCGGATAATTACCCTCATCGAGATAGATACAAGCTTTGCGAGGGACTTTGTGACTTAACGATATCAAAGCGACGAAACGATCGGGGTGCTAAAGCCGCGCGGCAAAAGGACTTGCCTCGCATCCATTATGGCACTATCGGCTCGGCTAATGCGCTTGTCATATCAAGTGAGAAACGGAATCAACTTTATGAAAAACATAAAATTATTTGCATCGAGATGGAATCCGCCGGTGTGATGGGAAACCACCAGGCTTTGGTGGTCCGAGGAATATGTGATTACGCTGATTCGCACAAGAACAAAAAATGGCAGAACTATGCCGCGGCCACGGCCGCGGCATACGCAAAGGAGGTCCTATTGCACGTGCCGGCAGTTACACTGGATGAGAGAGTGTCGTTAGAGGGCAATCAAGGTGGCTTGTCAAAAAATCACGGCGCCAGGTATCAAACTATCATCAACGCCGAGCGCGGTCAGGGCTTCAATACTGGCAATGGGCCTCAATATAATTACTTTGGTAGGCAGAAATAGCACCTAGCTTATGAATAAATGCATTTGACTGAATTTCTCTTTAAAGTTAAAAACCCACCTAAGACTTGCCTACAATCGCTGGCCTTCCTGCAAATGAATTTCCGGCCAAAAGAAATTACGGAGGCTGCTAAAGGAACGTGCGAATGGCTGCTTCAGCACCGGGGGTATAAGGACTGGGTCGCCAGTGATCGAGGTCTGCTCTGGATCAAAGGGAAACCGGGATCTGGGAAATCGACATTACTAAAATATGCTCTTGATAATTCTGGAGCTAGACGGAACGACCTCGTTCTCTCTTTCTTCTTCCACGGACGTGGCGATACCCTCCAAAGGACTCCCCTGGGCCTCTTTCGATCTCTCCTTCATCAGGTCCTTAATCATGAACCCGGCTCGCTACAAGATCTCATCGAAACATTCGAACAAAACTGTAAGGAGTTTGGTAAGCCAGGTGAAGATTGGCAGTGGCATCAAGAAGATCTGCGGCACTTCCTCGAGTCATCGCTTCTGAAGATCCTCGAAGTCCGCTCAGTTTGGCTATTCATCGATGCTTTGGACGAGTGTGGTAAGGAGAGTGCGGTTCAACTGTTTCAGTGGTTGAAATCCTTGCTCTGGACACTGCCACCTACCAGCTCACAGCATCACATCTGCGTCGCCTGTCGCCATTATCCCATTTTAGGCGAGGGCTGTGAATTTGAAGTGTGTCCTGAGCATGAGAACGAAGAGGATATTGCTACATTTGTGCGAGACGAGCTTTCCTATTCCTCCATGCTGACTGCATCTCTGATTCCGGCTTTAATTTCCAGCCGTGCTTCCGGCGTTTTCCTGTGGGCTCGTCTGGTGGTAGACCAAGTCAAGGACCTTGACCGCCAGAGAGCTGTATTAAAAAAAATCAAGGCAAAAGTCCACTCAATTCCTCAAGACCTCAGTGAACTCTACAAAACGCTTATCCAGGACATGGGCGAGGACTCTGTGAAATTGATCCAGTGGATCTGCTTTGCTGCGCGGCCCTTGTCCATCGATGAGCTGCGATGGGCTATGGTAATTGACGCAGGTTCTCCATGCCAGTCATTACGAGAGTACCAAGACACAGAAGACATACCTGACAGTGACAGTATGAAAATACAAGTTCAGGCGCTTAGCCGGGGTCTTGCCGAGGTCGCGCCATCCGACACCCAAGTCGTCCAATTCGTCCATCAGTCTGTCAAGGACTTTTTCGTTGAGGGTGGCTTATTAACGTTTCAAAGCTCAATGTCGATTGATGCGGTAATCGGAATGGCGCACCATCAGTTGTCTAGGATTTGCATACGCTACTTGGCGATGAAAGAGATCAGTCAGTCAAAAAGTTATAATCAGGAACACTTTCCCTTCTTGGCTTATGCTGCAACCTGGTGGGTAACGCACACGAAGGAGTGTGATGCCAGAGGGGTCGCGCAAGATGATCTTCTGGAATTATTTGCTTGGCCATCAAACGATCTCGTAGAACTATGGGCGCGTGTTTACGGGGCGTTTTATGTGTATTCCTCGAGCCGGCCACCAGATGGGACAAGTCTAATACATATAATGTCAGAGTATGGGGTACTGGGACCGTTAGAAGCTATTTTACAAAGAGCGCAGGGTCCTAGAGGTATCGGCGCAACGGATCAGCCTTCCGGGAAGCCGCGATCGTGGAGAGCCAAGCTACTACCTGGGATGGGCAATGTCAAGGTCTATCTCAACTCGAAGGACAACCTTGGCCGGACACCGCTATCATATGCTTCCATGAAAGGACATGAAGCTATTGTTGAGCTGCTACTCACCACATGTGAGGTGGATGTTGACTTGAAGGACAACACTGGCTGCACACCACTATCATATGCTTCCGAGAACGGGCATGAAGCTATTGTTGAGCTGCTACTAGCCACACGTGGGGTGGATGTTAACTTGAAGGACAACATTGGCTGCACACCACTATCATATGCTTCCGAGAACGGGCATGAAGCTATTGTCAAGCTGCTACTCACCACACGTGAGGTGAATGTTGACTTGAAGAACGGCATTGGCCACACACCACTATCAAGTGCTTCTAAGAATGGGCATGAAGCTATTGTCAAGCTGTTACTCGCCACAGGCGAGGCGGACGTTAACTCAAAGGACTACCTTGACCAGACACCGCTATCATATGCTTCCGAGAATGGGCATGTAGCTGTTGTCAAGCTGCTACTTGCCAAAGAGGAGGTGGATGTTAACTCAAAGGACTGGTTTGACCAGACACCGCTATCATTTGCTTCTCGGAATGGACATGAAGCTATTGTCAAGTTGCTACTTCTGAATAAAGCAGATGTCAACTCGATAGATGATGGCTGCCGGGCATCTCTATCATATGCTTCTCGGGAAGGGCATGAAGCTGTTGTCAAGCTACTACTCACCACATACAATGTGAATGTTGACTCAAAGGATATGGATCGCCAGACACCGCTGTCATATGCTTCTCAGTATGGGCATGAAGCTGTTGTCAAGCTGCTACTTCTGAATAAGGCAGATGTCAACACAATGGATATTTTTGACAGGACACCACTAATAAATGCTTCTAAGAATGGGCATGAAGCTGTTGTCAAACTGCTACTTCTGAATAAGGCAGATGTCAACACAATGGATGCGTATGGCAAGACGCCACTAATGTATGCTTTCTGGCACAGACATAAAGCCGTTGTTAAGCTGCTCGAGTCAGTTGCATAATATACTCCTGTACATTCTTAATTCAATGTTCTCTAATTTAATCTCTACTTTTATGTGCCTCTCATATTATAGAATGATTACTAGTACATGTCTGCTATCTGGCTATTAACTAACATCTATGCTTATGTTTCAATGAAATAAACAATATATTTGTGAAGGGCCGGGAAGAAAGGTGTTTTTATGTTGCATATTACATATGTTGATAGACTGTAGGTCTTTATGCGTGTGTAACAAACATGGCGGTGCCGAGACGGTGTATCCGCGGAGTCGTCACGTTGGGGTTAAGTAAGGGAAGCCGTTCAAGAGGGCTTGATCAACTGCTTGATCAACGAGCTATATCCACACGATCGGGAGGATATGACTATATCAAGGGTACAAAGGATAATATAGAGATTTGTACGTATATTCTAGTAACTCAGATGTATTAGGAATGAATCGCTGGCCCCTATAATGACGGACCAGTTCTAGCTATATAGCAGTCTGTGACCCCGGCTCCTCATAGGGGGCGGAACAGAAACCTTGGAACGGAAGCAAATATCACGTGATTGTTTTCATTCCAAAATATTTCTCAAACCTCAACCACACCAAATTCAACCTCAGACTCGCAATGGGAGAATCGACCGCCAACCTCACTACATCTCTAATTCTCTTCTAATTGGCATCTCATGTATATATTTTGCATATAGGATCCAGATATTTACCACCATGGAGACCCGCCATATCGCTCGGTCCATAAATATCCTCTCCTCTCGCCGCTCCATCCTCCAGAAATGCCCTCTCTCCCGCTCCTCGACCTCAATTGCCGCGTTTACAAGACCAATAAGCACCTCAGCGCCCCGCAATGCATCCGAAAAATTCACTCCTCCCTCCCAGCCAGCACCTGAAGGCGGGTCCAATTCATTGCAGCAACAATCCCAAAGGCAACCACAACTTGGACAAAACCAACCTGTCAAACCCTGGTCACCAGGCAATATACCGAAGGGACCTGCTAGAGGCCCAGCTCCGCGCAGCGCCACCAGCGCCACCAGCAGCAATAACGACGGCCTCGCCCAAGTCACCGACATACTAAATAACTTCATCCCCCGCTCAAACCAGCCGCGACAAGCTACCAACCCCTTCCAACCACGCACGTCACAAGACGCAGCAATGTACAGACAGGTGCGCGATGCAGTGGGCCAGTCTCAAAAGCTCCGGGTACCCACCGTCAACATGCGCCTGGGCCCTGAGCTGGGTCGCACCGTCGCCGTGGACCCGAAGGCGGGCGTCGATGTCGCAACGGCTTTCCAAATGATGGAGACGAGGGTTCGGCGGAATAAGGTCAAGACTATGATGATGAAGCAGCGGTTTCACGTCAGGAGGGGCCAGTTGAAGAAGCAGTTGAGGAGGGAGAGGTGGCAGAAGCTGTTTAAGATGTCGTTTCAGCATACGGTTGCGAGATGTGAGAAGTTGAGGAATCAGGGGTGGTGATGGGTTTGGAGATTGGGTGATAGGGGGATAGGGGATGGTGTTTTTATGTCTTGGGGGGAGAGGGTCACCGCTCACTAGAATGATAGAGAAGGATGGCGTTTTTGCTTCTTTCTTGGTCTGAGAATTGGTGGGTTTATATTGGGGTTTGTGGAGAGTAGGATAAGATGGAATGAGAAGGATCTCAGATAGGTGTGTGTGTAAATATGCCTTTTTGATGTATTAGTACTATTTGAACTTCAATTGCAGCTATTTTGTGTAATTCCATGATGTGTAAGAAATATTTTGTTTTAAGACTAAATTTGACTATCACTGCTAAATGGGATTTGTTTTATACATGCTATTAATTATTATAATGATTGAATTGTAGTAAGTGAATTTTACAATTATGTTTCACAGTAATACGCTTTCCATACGCATATAATCCGTGGATATAAAATGTATTGAACCTTTTAAGATATATCACTATGATAACAAAATTCCGCCGTAGATTTATCCACGGCGAATGGCGTACGGCGCCTAAATTAAGCTTTGCGCCATCAAGCTCGTCTAAGATGCTGATCGGTCCCGACCCACCTGCGCAATTCCTCGAGCACCGATTATTCTGGCATGATGAATCTGACTGCAGATCAAATTGGGCTACAGGCGGAATCCCACGATGGGCGCCGTCGGGAGTTCGTAGGTACATATATTGGAAGACGCACTGGGATGTGCTGCTGTAACTTTGGGCATGTTCATGGCTTTCCGATATCCAGAACCAGGAAGAAACGATCGCGCCAGTTGCCCACAGCCCAGCTTACCATGATCAGATCCTAGTTACCTCGCAAGCTTTAATCTTAGCGCGATAGCCCGCCAGTGTGTGTTGGAAAATCTCGCTTTCTGCGATTACTCCCACTGACATCACCATTTCCAGGGGCTCAACGACATAGATCGAAATCTACCACCTCGAGCCCCAGATCTCCTCCTTCTCGATGCTCCCACCCTTCTCCGCGTGGCCCACACATTCCCCTTGTCTATGGGCGGCAAGGACAAGCAAAGAGCGAGCTTTTGGGAGCTGCCCACAACCTTCTGGTCCTAGAACGTGTTAATGGATGGCACCAGGGAGTTTTCTGGAAAGGCACTGAGCTGGTAAATAACCTGATGCGTTTTGCCCCGCACGCGCACTGATGGTCTACAAAAGGGCATTTCGCTCGCTCTGCAACCCATTGAAGCTTCTGAGGGCGGTAAATACCTCAAATTGAAGTTTTACTGGCTTCCTAGGCGTCCAGCATCAGCTGCAACTAACATCTCGGATCGCCCTTCTATTCCTGAGGAATCGCCTAGGCAGCTCAAAGCTTGGAATGACATAACCGAATACAAGATTTATTCAGGTGATGAAATAATCCTCGAAACAGCGGATTTGGAACCTTCCGTTACTAGATGTGAGGCTACTAGATAAGCATTGGTTTTGCAGCATCTCATGGCATTGAGTGGAGCCGCTGAGCCCTCTGACAACCACCATGATGATGACGATGATGATGATGATGATGATGATGATGATGAGTGGAGAGAATCTGTCAGCATCAGAGCCTCACAAGTAGCTGAGGATGGGGATCCCGGGATCAACAGCTGAATTGCCAGCTAGCCTCGGATATCTGTCCTTCAACGGCGGGTGCACTTAAGCCCTGGTTGAATGATAGAGAATGTTGACCAAAAGCCGAGAGTATGATGATATTACTGTCTGTCTATAGGCATATTTATCAAGAATTTTCCCATTCCCAGGTTCCAATCAACTGCGCCAAGTATGTGTTTTCTTTATTTGTTACAATGCCGTCTCGGCAGGTACCCAAATATGAGAATTATATTCCGAAGTATTTGACGTTGTTTGTGATGCAACCATGACACTCTCATGACATACAGACTCTCTGCTGCTGTCGAGGGTAGCACGGATACCACCCTCTACAGTTGGCTGAGAATGCTTTTCTCAATACAGTGTGGCTGCCTGTGGGCTTTTTATCATGCATGGAGTATTCAGATCTGACAATTCGAACTGCTGAGTACTTCTTCAATACAGTTTAGCAATGTAAGAGCTAAAACCAGCTTTAAAGCTGGCCGCATTCATCTGTTAGCTCATTATATAGCTGATACAATAAACAATCTTGATAATATAACTTTCTAGCTAGCTGATTGCCCACCTTCCGTATATTCCTCTGTTACGAGTTTCAGGGCTTACTCTTCTCATCTTTGCAGTGTCTTAGGCACTGCAATCCCTTTAATGAATGATGGGTGGTACCCGCCAGTTGAACAACAATAATATAATAAAGTTCAAGCCGTGTTTGCCTCGAGTAGAAAGAGTATTACAGAATTAGAATCTATGACATTTAATGTTGTACGGCCCCTGTATCCCTCCACTGAATATCTTCAGTTCGTCACTCATCAGATGCAAAAGCTGAAAATTGCTAAGGTCTATAGGATATAGATGTTAAAAATCTAATGTTCTCGAATAACATATCCCAAAAATAAAAATAAAATAAAAT
>QGQJ01000103.1:0-24040 GCA_003206725.1 Blastomyces emzantsi
AGTAGTAGGCTACTTGACAGCGGGAGCAACGGATGGTTCTCCCGGGCGTTTTGCACAGGCCGCATGCTTTATCCGCTAGTTGGAGGGACTTGTTGGGAGTCATTGTGGTCTCCATTATGGCGTTGGGCTTTGTGTGTTGGTTCTTGGAAACCCCCCCCCCCCCTGGTGCAGAGTGATTAGTATCTATTTATTTGAGCCATTCTTGAAAAGCAAGGAACTCATCGTACGGAATATATGCTTCGTTCAAGGACAATTCGAACCTTCAGCTCTGACGCTGGTCACCTTTTTTTTTTTGCAAAACATTCAATTGTGACCCCCCTCGTTTTTTCAAGATTCTGAAGGTTGAATCAAATACTCTTGATGGTAGCAAAAATCAGGGGTTATGTTGACGCGGACTTGGATGCGATGTGGCTGAAACCTTTTCCCGCGTTTATCCCACTTGATCTTCGCGAAAAAAATATTACCCACCTCTGCAACAAAAAACATTATTTTTTTCACGTCTGAATTCTTCTCAAATATCATCAAACAAAGCTTTGGTTGTATATATGTTTAATTTTCAAGCCCATCAAGCCGTTTTCTACAGAATGGATTGGGCTTTGTTTCCTGGCCGTTGCTCATGCCTAGGATCTATGTATGTATTTAATCTAATAAGTTAACCCCTGAGCCAAAATTTCGGTGATGAACAGGAAATCTGCTTTCCATCCTCTATAGTCAGGTATTGCAGGTTTACAGGAAATCAATTTTCAAATAGAACTCATTTCCTACTGCATGCTTCGTGCTGCCCACGCCTCCAAATTTGCGACAGCAAATCAGCGCTGTCTCGCAGCCATCCCGTTTCTACCACTCGCACTCGCACTCCTTCGTCCTGATGTAGCCAATGGAAATAGATACTCTTTCCCTCTCTCCCAATTGGGACCGTATACCAGTAATTCTGCATGGTACTGGATCCCAGAATCAATGGCAAATTTGTTTTGACAGGGTGTTTTTTTTTTGACGGCCGATCGTGCAGATAACGTCGACACCCAAAGAGGAGTCTTCACTGGAATCTGAAAATCAAGGAAAATCAAGATCAGCAGAATTCAAAATGGCTGGACTCAAGGAGCGTGTACGTTAAGAGGTATATGGATGTGGATAATTTCCAGACGCATTCAAACTTCTCAATATATGTACAGTACAACGCGAGAGGGGGGTTGGGGGGAAAAAGGAGGAGAGAACGTGCCGCTCATCTTGCGAGGAGAGGTATAAAGAAGAACCTCATTCTGAGAGTGCTCATGTTTAAATAAGGAGACCTGCTTTTGAATAATGCATTGGTAAATGTTTTGAGAACATCTCTGCAGAGTTAAGACGTTGGATTTAAAAGGGTAGCAGATATATATATATATGTAGTGTAGGATGGCGAATGGTTCTACTACATCATGGCAGCACTTTCTTCAGTTTGATTTCGTCATCAAAAATCTTTTATGCCGCAGCCTTTGTGAGCAATAAAACATATGATGGTATTGCTCGTTGGTAGGAGTTGACAGCAAGGCAGTTCCTATACAAGTGACAATGTCATTGTCAATTTAGATTCGAGATGCCATCAGGAACAAAGAATGACGCCAGGAACAAACCCGATTGGCAGTTTGGCTGACGAAAGGAAGTTGGCGAAATTATCCAGGAGAAGAGGCCATCATCCATGGAATTTATGTATGCTTCAATAATAAATACGAGAGACTTGACCAACGACAAGAGCCGAACAGGGAAATCGAAATGAAGATCGGGATGCTTGTCGCTTATATATATATATATATAACAACAACGATTCAGCCTCATGACTTACCCATATCCTACAGAGAACAGGAAGACGAGCCTCAAGTCATTCAACTTTGTTTCTCTATTTCTTTATCCCATGAACCCCGGACTCCTGGATACTAATAGAGTCAACCTTATATTATAATATAATACAGTCGTCCCCCTCCCATAATGCAGCACCCACACCATCGCTGCTTACACCAAAAACATAGCCCCAATCGCAGCCCCAGCCCCGGCCATCAACGAACCCTCCAGGAAGGCACCCGCATTCGGAGTTTCCGATGGCGTCCCCGATGAGCCCGAGCCACTTGCGTTGGCCCCCTCATCACCCGTCGAGGGAGTCGGCGGCGGCGTGATGCCTGGAGCATTAGTACCAGTGCCCGTCCCCGCCGTGGTGGGCGCCGGGGGATTGCTGCCAGTAACCGTCGCCTCCGTGCCCGTCCCCGTCTCCGTTGCCGACGCAGGGTCGCTGGGGCTCTCTGTGGTAAACGGCCAACAGGAGAGGAATGATGCGGATGTCGCGCGCGTCAGGGTGCCGGTGTAGGCAGGGCAACCGGGGACGTTGTGCTTGATAGGGGCGCGTCCGCCACCGCAGTCGAGCGGGTCGCAGATCATCCCGTCGTCCGGGTCGTACCAGTGGGTGATGCCGTCTTCGCATTGTGTGAAGGTGTGTTGTTTGCACCCGAAGGCAGAGACGGTGGCTGCGAGGAGAGGGAGGGCCACGATGGCGGAGAGGAGGCTTGGTTTACGCATTCTTCACGGTGATGGAATTGAACAATTCTGAGAAATTGATGGCTTTATGGTTTGGCCTTTTGAGGAGTGAGTTGGCCGTGCCGTTTGGAGTGGGAAATCTTTTTCTTTCTCTTCTTGTAGCAAAAAGAACCAGGGGGCGAGTGCAGGGGCTTTTATACAAGTATCAGTCGCGTGCAAAAATTACGGCCAGTCAACGCAGAGGATAATAGTAATAGTGACGGATAGGCCTCTTCCCTCTTCATTATTCCGGCTAAAATCGCGGAGACATTTCCCCAGGCAGCCGCGTGATGCCTCTCAAAATCGGAGATAGAGGACATAAATACATGGCGGCCGCGGAGTATGATTTCCCTCGGAGGTCCCTGCTCCTCTCCTCGACAGCAAAACACAGTTAGCGGGTTTCTCAAGCCTCTCAAATCTGAAGGCATTCGCTGGGAGAGGCGAATAATGAGAGTCCCAACGATTGGCCATGTCAGGGGCGGCGAGTTGAGAATACTACCCGAGTGGGATGGAAGGGTCTCGCCCCCGGTTAAGGAAATTAAGCACTCTCGCCGAAGACGCTAACTATATATTTAAGCAAGAATTAGTTTATAACTTTACCGGTTAAAGAAATTAGCGTACTGCCAACACCACTCCAGGCAGAGAGACCCCTAGGCCATATGCTGGTTGGTATGTTGAGGCTCTAAGAAGCAGTACGGCCTATGAACCTGCCAAAGTCTAGTACTGACTGAGCATGCACTGGATGACTTTTTGATAGATTATTATAGTAGTATTTCGACGCGGCGGTGTCCCGAGTCACCCATTCTACTTCAATGTTCTCGGGTAGCGCTGACATTGCCGCCTCCTGCGCGTCATGGGTCTTCCTGAAGCTTAGATTGGGGGGGAGGAGAGGTAGTATTCGTCCGTCGTTCCAGCTCCTTTCAAAAAAGATACTATGATCCAGATGTTAATAGTAAATATCGCCTTTGCTGTACTTTGTACATGTACAATATTGAATGGCATGACCCTGCCTGGTAGCCCCCCGTCTTTGTGAGGATCCTGAAAAATAAAGAACAACCCCCCCTATCCAGATAAGGAGGGCCGTTGCCATGCTGTGCTATCTAAGACAAACTTAACAGAGCACTGATCACAATCTGACCTATGTCCTGGAGAGAGAGGCCGCAGAGAACATTCTGATTACAAACATCATTCGCATTGCAATGGGATTGTACGGTCATTAGCTAGTAAAATTAGGGTTTGTAATGTGTATCTATGCACTGTACATCAACGAGAAGCGCATCTGTATTAAGACTCCTCATTGCTCATGGCTGAGCCGTGAGAAAAACATTTCAAACTCCCGTTCCATCTGTACAGATCTATGTGTACCCGTGCAAAAAAGGAGATACACAAAAAAAAAAAAAAGGAATAAAAACTATATGAATAAACCACCTTCTCTTTCCGAAATGGGCGGAATGGAACGCCACTTAATAATAATATCATTTACAGTAGAAAAACAGCAAAGGCTTGTCAGCTCCCATCTCCTCGATCCCCATTAGTCAGTTTGACCAGCTCATCGTCAGAATAAGAGGGTAGGCCTGAAGATCGCGGAATCTTGGCCTCGGTCAGTGCAAACTGGGGCGGAGAGTTATCGACCGGGATTTCGTTCTCGTTTTGATCGTGGTGGAGAGAATCGGGAGTATTTTCCTTCACGAGATAGTCTGGCTTCCCAGCTGGCCAGCCCGTGTGATTTAAGCCATGTGACCTCAGTGCATCAAAGACGTGCGGAAAGGCCTGATCAGCAATGTCCCTCGCCCAGAGGAAGTCAAGGTGCTCGTAATGGGGAATTGATATTGCCTGTGTATGGTTTGGGAGTTCCTCGAGCATCACATCGATGTCCACTAGACTATCCCGCCCCCCGTAAACAAGGACGATGGGCGTTTTGATATTTTTTGTAGGAAATTTGGCAGGCTTGTAGTAGCGGTTGTTATTATTAATGCTGACAGAAGGTCCTGCATCGTCATCGTACATTTGGAAGCTCTTGTTGCGGATGATTTGGAACCAATGCACGACGGACTTGGTGCTTGTGAATGAATAGAGATGTGGATATGCCGCAAGTTTCTGATCGCTGTTGATGTTGACGCCGCTCCAGTTGAACAGGAATGAGAGGGCGATGTCGATGATGCGGACAAAAATAGGTGGGTAGAGGATTGTTTGCCACATGGGTGTGGAACTGAGGATGCTTCGACGGCCAAACGCTAAGAAAACAACGTTCGGAGACGCTTTCATGAGAGCATCGACGACTCCATTGGAGAGTCCAGCTGGAGACATTGCCGGGGCTAGTGCAATGAATAAGTTGATTTTTTGGTTGAGCGTAGGGTGGATCGAGAGTGTAGCGAATGCTTGTGCGGTCCCTTGGGAGAATCCTATATAGGATAGTGCTTCCTGTGAAGTGACTGACAGTATGTATTCGATGCTGTCGGGGACGTCGTAGAAGGCGAATTCGTCCATGGAGAAATCCCAGAAGGCTGTTGATGATGGAGCGTGGGATGTAGACTTCTTTGAGTACTTGTTACCTCTATTGTTTCCGAACCACACATCATATCCTTTCTCAACGAGCTGGAATGGGAGGCAACGCTCTTCATCTGTCAAACAGACCCATACTTCACTATTCATGAGCAAACCATGGTGCAGATAAACTACTGGCTTCTGACGGGTGCCGTCGGCAGCGCCGACTGTCGAAAAACTTTCGCCCTTCTTCCGCGGCAGTCTGTGCAACCCAAGAAGATACCCATCGCCCGATTGCACTATATGCTCTTCCGCTTCGTAACCCCAGAGCGAGCACAGTTCTAGAAAGTCTGAAGCACGCGCAATCTTTCCTGAGGTTGTTGTTTGCTGCGCTCGTACTCGGCGTCCTTGTGGCGAAGCCAAAACCTTGAATAGGACCTTAGACTGCCGATAGCAAAATTGTATGATTGGCTGAGCTGTGTAAAAAGGTTAGACTTATTGTTCTGTAGTAGAAGATAATGTTGATACTTACGAAGACAGAATGTTATGACATGTAATAGCCCTTCAATGAAGATTAATACAAGCGAGCTGAACAGGGCTAGATACTCGTTCCTAAGCACAACCAAGACGCCGTTAGAAACAAAGCGAGGCAATTACGTTTCAGGGGCACTCTGACAACCAGAAGTTAGAAAGGCGTTCTAACTCACCAGAACAGCCTTCCAATGAATGGAACCCGAGCCATATCTCAAACACTTTCGGCAACACGGCCAAACACCTAGGGTATAAAATTACAGCAATATAGATAAATGGGAAAGCATCAAGGAATAATATTTGTTGTTGGGGTGTGTGATATCAAATGGGTTCGCGACGTCATAAATAAGCAAAGCCACAATCACATGCGCCGAAGCCCAAAATGGGAAGGTCAGCAGTTCGCTTATGTCATCGAGGTAGAGTTCTAACCTTATCTGTACGACTAGACTGTTTATAGTTTAGCGCCCAGTTCTCTCCGCCGCGGGATTATCACCGCAGAACATCGAAGAGTTGAACCACCGCTTCCTGTTCCCTAGAGGTCTCCCGCAATACCTTGAAGGATATATATGGCCTGTTGGAACGACAGCCGGCTTTATTCCCGCCAATTTCGATATATGCCGTTCCGCTATAAGTCTTGGTGAAGAAACGGAGATAAATTCACAATGCCCAGCTCCTGCAAAGATATCCGTATGTGTCAAGTCCCCATACTCCTCCCTCCGCTCCGCCTTTCACATTCAAATCCTATGGATGAGCCAAGTTTCCCTTCTCTCTTTCTCACTCCTATTAACTAATTGCTAACTAAACCCTCTCCTTTTAATTTAGGCCTCGCGCTAGCGCAATGCCTGCAGCAATCCGATTGTATAATGGTCCAAGGCAAAACACCGCAAGAGTGCCTCCAGCCACCCTACCTCGATACGCTGCCCGTAAAATGCCAGCAACTGCGCAAAGGCCTTAGTGACTGCAAGTGCGTTTCGACTTTCTCCTATTTCACATCTTTCAATTCCAGCCTCTCCTCTTTTTTTTCTCTTTTTTTTCCTTTTTTTTCTTTCCGTCTTAACATCCCGCATCAAAAACGCCTATACTCCCTAGCTAACAATTTCCATTTTTCTCAAACAAACACAGACGAGGGATGGTAGACATGCGCAAACGGTTTCGCGGCAACCAGCCTATAGCCCTGGGCAGCGAAGTCGACCCCGCAACTGGCGAAGTCATCAACAAGTCAAAGCCTGTCGGGCAGCTGTATGGTGGAAAACCCGCGTTCCAAAGTGTCAAGGAAATCAGTGGTGACGAGGTCCAGATGGATCCGGAGAAGACGAGAGGATTATAAGTGCTGTGGGGTTAGACGGGCGAGGTGATTTTTCTCGGGTTTGGCTTAAGCGAGCGAGTAGGAGGGTATGCGGGCGATCATAGGGCCGGGATGGCGGGAGGAGACCGCTGCTGAGAAGTGTATGATATATTTTAACCATGAGAGATGAGAGGGGCACGATCGATCGTCTTAAAGCATGGGGCCACAGGCGGCGTTGTTGTCTTCGGGATACATATCATTTTGGGGATTGGCGTTTTGGAAAAATAATTTTGGGATGATTGTGCAGCTGTCTTGAGCCCACCAAGACCAGCTTTGATGTACAGTACATACGGACATATACGCCTCACATACATAGCGCGCCTTTGATTGAGTGGATAATTATAGACCATTGCGATGAGTTCGAAGAAACCAAAAAAACGTTTCTTCACCAGGAACTCCCTAGCCTGATTCTAAAATAGAAATACCAGTATGACTGCTAACATTTCCGGCACCAATTCATCTATTTCTCCTTTTTTGTGGATCTAGAAATATAAAAACTATGAAACGGAACGGCCAAAACAGACAGGTATAAACCGCAAGTGTTAAAATACATCATAGAAAAATAAACTGAAGGCAGTCTTTTTGGCTCCATTTTCCTGCTCATTTTCGGGCCTCTGCGTCCTTGAGCCCGCATCAAGATAAAAAGAAACATAGGAGAGCTCCAAATGCGAAAATTTAAAAAAAGAAAGGGAAAACTTGATAGATATTGAAATACAAATACCAAATTCATGCACATCAAATACACACCCACAGACACAACATGCACAATCATTGCGCTTTCTTAGACCGGTTTACCTCCGTTTCTGGGGGTGCGGAATACAACCATACTGCAACGAAAGCTAGGAAACCACCAATAACAGACCACAACCCCGCGATCCAGACCCAGCCACCTGTTATTTTCCAGCTACGAGGCCACTCGTCATGAGCGAAATGTCGAACAGTGACTTGCTCCTTTATATCGATGCTGGTTAGGAAAGGCCGTTTGTAGTTGACACGGAACGAGAAGATACCATGTTGATCGGGTAAGGTGAATGAGGTGCTGTACACGGTGCTATTTGCGGTCTTGGCCACGGGTTTGAGAGTGAGGCGGTGGAAAGGTGATAACATGGTAAATTCGAGTTGAACGGCGTCTTCTTTGGGGATTTCGAAGGGGATATAGTGGTCGTAGTCGTATTCGGAGAGCTCGATGTTAAATGTCTGGCAAAATATCGAGATTAGTTAATACCACAATATAAGGATTAAATGATACTTTCAAAACGTACCACCTCGTTCTTTATCCGGTATATCGAAGGGTTTAGTTCTCCAGATTCATTCGAAGGAGCAGATTCCGCAACCGCATCTGCACTCAAGTAGTGTTGCACTTTGCCCACTTTAACCACACCAGTCTCCTTAAACGTCCAAGCGCTAACTTGTTTCGCAAACTCCCTATTCACCGTCTGTGCCTTTTGTCCAGACTTCAGGCCTTTAACGGTGGCCGAGAACCACTTGTCTTCAAGACTCTCCACGGACCCTATGACCGTGAATCGGGCCGAATTCCTCGCCTGCATTGTTGAGACCAATGAAATCTGAGACCCAAACGCGAACGAGTCTTCAACAGTCTGTTCCTGCTCCTTCGTGTCATAGCTATACGCCGTCTCAGGAGCTCGAAGTATTGGAGCAAGTAACGGGCTGGCAGCTCCCAATGACTGGCCCGCAGCCTTGGGAAAGGCGACCACTCCTTCGCCGGAGAAGTATGATTTAAGGTCTGGGCGGAGTGCTTTTGGACGGGGGAGAAGAAGAACGTCATGTTGTTCGGGAGAAGAGAGGGTGTCGTAGTTGAAGTGGTCGACAACGAGCGCGTTGCGGTCAGACGAGAGGTTGATATCTAGCTCTAACAGGAGGGAGCTGATTGTGTTGGGAATCGCTGAACCGCCTGCGAGGGCGAGGAGAATGTTTCCTTCGCTATTGATAAAATCGAGGAGCGCTTTGGGCGGTAATGCCGGCCCGAGTCCTGTATGTGCAACCGCTTTAGTTAATATTCCGCCTCATCGAACATCCTCATGCGCGGCCACAACAGCAACACAACCTCACTGACCTTTTGACTTGTTTGGAGAGAGAAGAATAATGTGGTCATATGCTCTCTCTCCATGCTTAAACAGTGAAAGACCCTCATCTTTGGGTGACTGAAATGATATTGAGTATCCCCGGCCTATATACTAGTCAGCTGGAGGAGTTCAGGTCAAGTAGAACCATTGTTTTGTCCGTTTTCTTGCAATTATATATATCTCACCTTCTAAATCCTTCCAGAATGTCGAGAACAAGTCTTTGTCTGCGACATTGTCTAGAATGGCTAGCAGCCGGTTGCCATCGCTGCTGAGCGCATGGACAACAGCTCCCCAGAGCCCAACGAGAAGCAGAGAAAGAAGCCACCGCATTGTTGATATAGGGCCCGTCCGCGCGGGGAGGCGGACAAAAACAAAATGAGGAAATTAGCGGCGGAGGGAGTTGGGGGCGTATCTTCCGAAATACAAAGCCGGAGAACTGCTCAATTCCTCGTGGAAATGTTGTAAGTCTTTCTCTCCGCATCCCGACTCAGATGTCGGCGGAACAAGCAACGTGTTGGTCCCAGGAACGCCAAGACCGCAAGCCTCTGGTCGATCCAAAAGCTTGCAACAACCAACATCGCCGAGGGCAGCATCATCACCACCACCACAACCACCACAACCACCACAATCACAAGCACAACATCCTGCACTCAATCTAACCGCTCTTACAGTCGCACTGCTACTCCACCGCATTGCGCGACTACAGCGTATAACTTCCTCGCCCTTCCTCAACAACCACCCACCCAATTGAACCTCACCCGGGCATCGTCGGCCATTGGCCCTCCAAACCTCATCATCCGCAATGTCCGCACCACAATTCTGGTCCACACCCTTCCGATACATGCGATGGGCAGCGCATGAGAAACCGGCTATCTTCTTCAGCATCATCATGGGCTCGCTAGGCCCTGTGGCACTCGTGTCCCTCCCACCTATCCGACGGTATTTTGGCGACGTAGACCCCTCCCCGATTCCATTGACTTATCCAAGTACGTTTATATGAACTATTCATTATCTTCTTGTTTCCTTTCTACATGGTGTTGTGTGATTTCAATTTCTTCTGACTTTGCCTTCTTCTCCCTTCTTCCCTCTATACTATCGTTTATTGTCTCTGTCTACGGTTGGGAAACTAGTAGCTCCGACCTGCCTTTGCCACAAAGCAAGCTGTCTTGAATTATATACGCTGCCACTGTGAAACAAATAGCTAACTATACTCCTTCCTTTCCCCCGTGCGGTCATTTTTTAGTTCCTCCCGGCCCAAGACAGATCCCGAAGGGTTATGATGACGAGTAACTGAGTTATCGAGGAAGGGAGATGGAAGAAGGGAACCGCAAGTTTTGGTAGATGCGGGGTCGCGGGCCATGGTGGAAAAGAAGGAACGTGTCGCCTACTCAATTGGTTAAATTCTCTCCGGGAGCAAAATGACGCCGATATATAATGGTGCGTGAGGTCAAAAACACAAAATAAAAGAAACGAAAAAAAGCCAAAGTTTAACGATAAGTGGGGAAGAAAAGCTGTAAAATAAAAGAATCTGGGAGGCGGCTGAGTGCCAACTGAAGATACTATAATAAGGCCCGAAAAAAATATAAATAAGAAGACATTGCTACTTCTTTCATGTTCCTTTGTTGTCTTGTACCGTACACAAACACATGAACTCTCATGATACATTATTTCCCCGTTTTTCCCAGCGTCGTACGGGCTCAAACCGCAAAAATTTTAGGTGCATGCAGCGACTCCTTTTTCTCCAAAATCAAGCTCTTTAAGGTACTGGTTAGGTTTTCCCATGCGAAAACATTATCACCTTCCATCCCATCCGTGTCTTTGGCGTTGAGCGCATTATCATCCTGGCTTCCAAAAGGAGAGTGAGATTCACTAGCGCAAAAAGGAGAAATGGACTTAAGAGGTATAGAGCGAGGATGTTTGAGAGCTTGCAGTGGTCCATCAAGTGTATTTAAGGCATCGTCCATGTCAACACGAGTTGGGCTTGGTGCTCTGCCAGCGGTAGGAAGAATGGCGGAATTATCCAGGACGGATTGTCGATACCCCTCGAGTACGTTGAAGGCGTCAATGATATCACGTCGGCTTGAGCTTAAAGAAAATAAAGCTTTGAAAAACTCAATGTCTTCTCGACTAGCATCATCGTAGAAGTGTGAACCAAGCCTAACATGATGCATATCAGTATGACCTTGGGGTAGGGGGCTATCTCGATGATGTAAAACGGCGAGAAGAATATTTTTATATGATTCTAGAATCATCTTGAGATCATGAGAGGTACCGATGGTCTGAGGGTCGTTGCAGCCTAGTACCTCCGTCTGGATTTCGAAATGGGTAAACAACAGCGACAACGTTTCTTTGTGTAAATGTAGACTCTGCAAGCAAGGACATAGTTGTAGCATCTTGTGCAAAGTTTCTGGGTGTTTAGGCCCAAGCTCCACCTTGGAGGCTTCTAGGGCATAGGTCGCCATTTTTCTTGCTTCTTCAAATCGGGAGAGTTTTTGGTATGTGATTGCTAAAGAATCCATGGCATAAAGAGTTGGAGGGTCGTTAGGCCCAAACGTGGACTGACATACTTTCAGCAACTGAAACAATACTCTTTCCGCTTCTGCCGGACGCCCCTGTTGAAGATATGTGTGCCCCAAACAATCCAATAAACTCACAGTGAGTGGATGCTGATACCCAATTTCTCCCAAAGACAGTTCGATCAGCTCGGTAGCAGCCTCAGCAAGTCGCGCTGCCGCAGGCGTACGCGTGCCTAAGGTGGTGCTACAGTCCCCAAGAAGGGCAAGGCACTCAAGAGTCTCCGGATCGCCGTACCCAAAATTTGCAGCGGATCTTACAAAAACATCGATAGAAAGCTTCATTGCCTCTAGATATTTTTTCCTTTTGAGGTAGATAACCGCTAAAGTAGTCATCCGACCCAAAGTGTCGCGATGGTCGGCTCCAAATCGCTTCTTGTAGGTATCCACTGCCAACCCCCCAACTATTTCCGCGCGTTCCCAGTCTTCTAGCAGTTGGAAGTTTTCTACTGCGGATTTAAGGCCTCGCAGGGTTAATGGGTGGTCTGGCCCCAGTTCTTTCCTTCCCTCAACAGCAACTGCATTGAACAACACGCTTGCTTCACTGTATCTCTCGTCCATGCAAAGGCACTGGCCGACTATAAAGTTTAGGATATGTCTCTGCTCCGGAGGTATCTTATGTGACTCCTTGTTTTGCAGGATGAACAAGGCATGCGGTAAATACTCTCGCCACCGAATACGATTCTCTTTTGGATCACCAGAAAATATTTCTTCAAATCGCGTCCCCGTATCGACTAGCCATTTTTCGAGAGATCCGCTCTTTCTCAGCCAATTTCTTGTTGCCAAATGCACAAGCCGATGAAGGCTGAATGATTGATCATTGTTCTGTCCCTCGATGAAAGAGTAAGCCTTAAGAAGGCCGAGCGCATTGTGCTGCTTAATTCGGGAGTCGCCTGGCGGGAGAATTGAGAATGGGATGTTTCTGTGATCAATGCATGACATGAACGATAGATAGTCCGTAGCCAAAGAATTCAATCCCCGAATATGTTGGAAAGAAACAAGCCAAGTGGCAGCTACTGGATTCTGGGTTTCTGCATATCTCCAGTCATCCTCGAAGTCTTGACTCAATAGTTCGACAATGTCTGCTTCTTGATTCTGAAGAATAGAGAGGTACGTGGCAAAAGATATCTCGGTTTCATTGATGTAATTTGCAGCTTGTAGAATGGCCAACGGTAGGCAGCTAAGCTCACGGAGGAGCAGGAGGGAAGTGTTTTCATCGTCAGCTGGCTCGTTACAAACTAGAGACGTTTTCAGAAGCTCCCTTGCCGTCCCCTCATCCATCTCATGAATTCTCATGACGTTCGTGCGTACTAGCTTTATTGCCAGCTGATGGTTCCGTGTGCTAAAGAGAACAAATCCGTTTTCGCTTTGTGGAACAAAAGATTTGAGTGCAGGAGAAGAAGAATCGCCAGTCCCTGTCCACATATTCATCTCATCTGCATTGTCAAAGATTAACAGCCAAGGGTGACTTTTTTGGGAGTTTAGATAATCCTTAACTCGCGATTTCACATTTGTAGGCGTCACGTCCGATAGTCCCTGACTTTCGCTGACGCTCATAAACCCCTGCTGAACTGCGTCTGCACTGGTGGAGGCTATCCAAAAGATAGAGTAATCTGAGTTTCTGTCTCGGACTTGAAATGCGACCTCTAGGGCGATCTGAGTCTTCCCTACGCCCCCTAAGCCTGAAAGCGCCATTTTTCGCATCCCACCCCTGCTTAGGATAGCATCCACTAAGTATGTAACTTGATCCTGGCGCCCAACAAATCGAGGATTTCGCTCAAAAGGCACAGTCCAAGAGGACGGAGGTGGCGCCGGGAGGGACGTATCACGGCTAACGGACACCACGCTGAGGAGAATTTTCGCGTAAGCCGCGGCTACAAGAGCTGCATAGCCCTGCCACTGGTCATTTTTATGAGAGTCGGAGTAGTCGCTTATCCCCCGGATGACCAGACATGGTAGTTGATTCATCAACCCGGCAGCTTCCATTTCATAACATAAGATTCCATACTCTTTCGCAAAACGATCCCGTTTCCTTCCATCCTTTATCAATTGGTCCCCGGAGGCAATGAGTCCATAATGAATCCGAGGCTCGTCCAAAGCTCTTATGTCTCGCTGTATGATGTGTTCCCTTTTACAGTTCGTGCAGGTTTCCTTTCCTTCAGGATGATCATAGGCTGCGTCGAAAAGTACATCATGCTCCTGAGCGGGCTTTGAATATATCTCTTTCATGGTCGCACTTGTGTTTGACAGAATATTAAAGCACAGCTTTGAGACCCCTAGGCTGTCACCCAGAATTTCATCCCGTTGGAGCCTGGCGATTGCATTCAGGAGGAGTTGCGGAGGTTGGTTCATCATGCCAGTTAACTGAAACTTCCCATCACGGACTGCTTTCCCAAGGTCATATTGTATCACCCCACCGAATGTGCCAGTAGGTTTGCTAACCACAATATCCCCCAGCCGGATATCCTGGCTCATATTTGGAGCACCTCCTCCAATCCCAACCATCAAGCCGAAACGGATATAATGAAATGTGGACCGCATTTGGGCGGTCACAGTGGCAGCAGAAACAGTGCCATACACTCCAGATGGCAGGCAAACAATTACCACATTGTGGCCGGAGATATCCCCTAGGGTGTATGAGTTGTAATCGCCGTCGGATTTTGAGAGCTCGGAGTGCTTATTATCGAGCATCGTCTCGACTGCGGCTGCTTCCAGGGCAAGAGCACAAATAAAGGCAACGGTATAGGCATCGTGGGTCTTCCGCGGGGCAGACATGGTTGCTCATTGTTGTGTTTGAGCACCAGCAGTAGGATGTCGGAAAGCCGTGCTCGTTTTGAGAGACAACGAAATATATCATATATATAGCCATATCTCTTCATTCGACACACCTCTGTTACTTGTGAAGCCGCCATGGGGGGCTATGGCACGCACCCCGCACTTCTGCATGCCTGCCTGATGAGCCCACTTGTTAGATAGATGTCAATGCGGATTTTTTTTATGCGCCTCGCCTCCCCTGTAGCACGGCAAGCCAGCTAGCCATTGCCTGTCCAGGTCTGACGCAGAGGTCCAGTATCTGAAACACCATAGCCAATCCCAGGCGGCGCTCTGCCGCTGCTACCGTATCCTTGTTTGATCACCCGGAGGGCCTATTAGGAAAACGTGTGAATGACGGGCCGGAGCGTGCGGTTGTATACTTGTATAGAGCACCCAATCAAGGCTCTAAATTCGAACTTTGCTCTCTATTGTGTACGCAGGCGCATCTCAAAATTTCATTCCTGCATTTATATTTCAGATTGTCCGTCCACTGCGCTAGGAAGGCCTCAAGCTTTGGTACCCTGGGAAGCGAAACCGCCAATTAGCTCCCCTGGAAAGTAGGCATCCGGGCTACGCTAAATACCACTTGTACAGTAAAATGAAATCATGTAACTAACTTACTATTATTGCGCGGACGAGATTTCACAATTGCGCGCCTCCATATCGATTCGAATGGTTGCGCAACCAACCATCAATGGATGGGGGCCCAGAGGTAATTGCTGTTATTCAAATTAACTCTCACATGGCCCAGGATGGCCTTTTCCAGGGCTGACCAGCAATATAAAATGAGTCTTTGAGTTGTGATGCTTTTACACAAACAACCTGTCAGGGTTGTTGTACTGTACTTTGCATCAAGTTGAAGAAGAAATGGGTCAGGATTGACAGCAAGCATCAAAGCTGATCAGGGAAATTCCTGCTTTATTCATCAAGAAGGGCTCATACTTGAGTACATAGTCTCATGATGATTGCTGGAGACATACTGTATATATACTACACTAGAAAGCCTGCATTTCCCCCGCAGAATGCACCACGCTATTTAAGGTATCCGGTCCGACCGCGGCTGCCGCCCACGTGACATAGCGGCATCCACCGAGTGTGCAATCCATGGATAGCTACCCGTTATAATCAATAATTCACATAGCTCTACTGTACAGATTAGAGTCATGCGTATATACTGTGCTTTAAAAAATCCCCTTGTTAGATCTGTTAAGATGACAGATGCTTTTCACAGTGAGATGAAATAAGCTTTCAGCTCTTAAAAAGAAGTAGCACTATCTTTTTAATACATAGTTTCAGACTCATCTAGATGATAGAGTACTTGTATGATCATTTCACTACACTGATAATACTCAAGTATGAAGATTCTCAATGTATCTAATCTGTTATAATGATCAGTAATAATGTCTTATCAGAGATTCTGTCAGAAACTCTGATTATTGAGAAATGATAATCTTTAACTTCATGGACTTTTCTTATTAAGATTTAATTTCATTATTAACTCTTCAAACTCATCACTGTCTCAAGCAAGTATATCAAGAATTTTTTTACATTTTATAAATATTAAGTAGAGATATCTATAAACTATCAACTACATAATATTTTCAGTCTGAGTTTACACTCAGAAACGCGTAATTTTAATTACATAGAACAGTGAGAGAAATCGGCCTACAGAAGATCTGCAGAGAATTCAATAAAAGAAAGAGAATGATTAGTTTATAATTAATAACAGTCAATCTGAAACTTGATGATGAAAAAAACACAACACCTCTTTGATGCGACTATCTACATTCATATGAGACCAGCCGTTGATAAATAATAAGAAAATCAATCACCATACACCACGCCTTTTCTTATTGAAGAAGGAAAGCCAATTCAATGAAATAGAAATAGAGAAAAAAAGTTTATAAAGAAAAAGATTGACAAAGTAACGAATAAAAACAACAACGCTCCGGGTTTGATGCAAAGATCTCAAGTAGACAAGAAAAGCGATCCTGATGGTTTCCATGGATATATAAAAGAAAAAGGGGCTTTTGTTTGTGGCAGAGCAGAAGTGGACCAAAAAGGTATCATCACTATCAAAAATACGATAGAGGGTCTTTCATCAGACTATATTAAGAAGGTTCGGAGTAGAATTTGAAGGTTGCCGGGCCAAATTAAAACAAAGAGAGGGGAAACGTGCGTAAAATAAAAATAAAGATTCAGTGGCATCACGGGTAACTGACCTCACAAAGACGAAGCCACCTTTTCCTAATCGTAAAACCAATAAATAAACAATAACACCGAACTGCGGTACCATGTGTTAAGCTCACGAATTTGGTCCATGTGCATATATGATCCGGGCCGATTGATGACAGAAGAGGTAGAAAAGGAAAAAAAAAAAGGAAATCAAAAATGCAATTAAATAATTGTCTTGTGGTGCATAGCGGTGACCGGTAAATTCATAAAGAATTGATAGACACACAAGGCAATGCGGGTTGCATTGAAGTCCATGATTTCCCGCAATCCTATGGGACTGGCATCATCTAAGGCACACAGTGGACATTTCTATACTTCCATACGGATCCGTCCAGGAAGTTGTAGAGCTAAGCCATAATGTAGCCAAGGTTGGCGTCAAGAGTAAGTGGAAGTAGCGAGAAAAAAGCTCCCCATACCGTCGATCAATATAGATATGGCGTCACGTAATCGATTTTAGTTTGGTTTTTTGACGTGACTAGAGGTAAAAAGTGTAATGATTCCCGGGATTATTGAAAAAAGTGGAGTAATCACTGGAAGTTAAAATCAACGAGTCCTTCGGTCCCTAGCTGGGGGTGGTCCTGAGGAACGGTAGGATGAATCAGATGGGTATCGTCCATCTACTATTGGAGCCCGGTGGTCAGGGATTGTACTGGGTGGATAGCCCATACTGGTGGTAACAACAGGTGGGTAATCGGTCTCATTCTCATAGTTAGGCCCAGGATACCTTGGATTTGCTCTTGGATCATTAATATATGCATGGTACGGAGCAGTACTCTCATATGTATATTCAGGGCTGCTCGCTGGTGGTGGCTGCGAATGAGCTGGGTATGATCCACTAGCAGAAGCGTATGTGGAGGGAATTGATCCATAAGTTGTTGGCTGGGAATATGCTGGTGGATAAGGTGCGGGCTGAGCTGAGCTATATTGAGCGTGAGCTGCTGGGGGATAGGTATCATATGGCTGGCCAGCAGTTGTTGGGTAGGCGGTAGGGCCGGTTCGCTGACGGCTTTCATGGGTGGCAGAAGTATCATATTGTGCTGAAATCCTGTTAGGATCTGGAGGCATCCCCGGGTCATGATTGTGACTACCTTGTGTAGAGTATCCTTGATCTCGCCTCGAAGCTATCTCGGCCCTCCACCGTGCCGAATCTGCCTTCAGGTCTTTAAGCATCTCCTATCGAGCAAACAAGAATGGTTAGCTACAGCGACATTGAAAAGATCACTCCTTTCTAGCAGAGAATCATCACATGGTTGTGTATGAGAGAGGGAGAGGGTGGTTTCATACTGGTGTAAATGGGCGATAAGCGCGAATGATATAACCAGGACGGCCCTACAAAATAATGTCAGTATATCAATAATGACCGAAGGCCCATTCTCATCCGCAACTGCAGGTAATTAGGTCGAGAGAGGTAGAAAGGGGGATCCGGACCTGGAATACGCCACGTTTCACAAGCGCTTGATTTCCAAGATATCGACAGATATCAGCCTGGATAACCTCATGAGCAATGCCATCCTCTTCAATGAAATACTCGTTTTGTCGCTCCGGGGGATCATGAGGGCGCGACATGTTTGGTAGTAGTTTCACGGTAGGCAAGAAGAAATTAGAAAACAAATAGGCTACCACTAGGCGACGTTGAGATGTTTCTCTGGGTATAGGATGGCTTGAGAATATTAAAGAGAGGGCGATTCCAAGGGTGAGACGAAAGGTAGGTTGAAGTCGATGAGGATTAAATGATGAGAGAAGCCGTTGATATTGAGGGGTATAGAAAAAAGAAATGGACTACAGCTGTGAAAAACTGTGTACTGGTCCGTAGGCTGGAATGGATTCCGTTTGTTGAGGCAAAAACTCCGTTATCCTGGAAAGGCGTGGTCTTGGGTAGACGAGCTGATATACAAACACACACTCAGAGGCAAGAGACACACAGACACAGGTATTATTATCCAAGTATAAATGGGACTCAAAAAGCAACCCGATTGTAAATCTTTACTGGCTTTGTTTATCACAACACTTCACTTTCAATGCTGAGATGCACTCTGCGAAAGCGGTTAAGAAGTGATGGGAGGGACCGAACAGCCAGGGAGGGGAAAAAGCTATCCAGGCAGCGTGGAAACGTGGGGATTCCGGAGTATAACAAATCCAAGGGCGAGGTCAGACGAGCCTCTGTATAAACCTCAGCGCTGGGAGAATGTGGAAACAAGGCCGTTTGATAACAGGAAGGACACCTAAGGGGATCCTGGGGCGTATCACTTTGGGATGCGTGTTATGCTGTCGTGATCAACAGAGCAGGCAGAAAGGGTCCAAGAGGGGATGATTCTAGCCTCTGGTAGAGACGAAAAGGAACAGAATAGATGGCAGTATTGGCAGCAGCAAGAGAAAACCGATGTCGGATGTCAGGAAGAAGATAGATATATTAATCAAAATATGAAAAGGCCAGGTAATGACGGCACAGCGGTCAGACGTGGGAGGTGATGATAGGAAGAATTGGGAGATGACGAGTGGTAGAAGAGTCAAAAATCTCTCTCTCTCACACTTGAGATGGATGTCTATCTATGCCCGTTGCTGGGATGGAGAATCGAGAGGCGGGGAGGAAGAGAAGAATAGAAGAGACAAGCAGCCCAGCAGAGATGGGGAGAGAGGGAGAAAGTGGGAAGATGAAAGAGAAGGGGGAGAAGAAGAAGAGGAAGAAGAAGAGCGGAAGAGAGGAAGAAAAGGAAGAGGAGCAGGGAGGAGGATCGAGGATGAGTGATGGTGGCAGCAGCAAGCGAGGCAGAAGGATCCCAGCAGGAGGGGAACGAATTGGGAGGCGGATTCAAAATTTCGGGAACAGGCGGCGGGCGTAATCTGTAATCTGTGGTGAGAGGAGAGTTGGTTGTTGTGGTCAGGAGAAAACCCCGTCACAGTGGGGCTTAAAACACATCAGAACCCCCCCCCCCAGCATGCCTCGTTAAAACTATGTACACTAGTCCATATTCCTGGATTCTTGCCCCTCCGGAAATAGCCCTAGCCCCTGGCCCTGCAACCCTGTTTTGGTGCCCAGGTGGGTGGCGGGGAGAGCATTAATAATCAATGCTATGGCAGTGTGGGTGTGTTTTAGATGGGATCAACAGAAGTTAAACGGAGTTCCAAAGCCACCCACCCGCCCGTGGACCGTTCGACTGTAACCTGGGCCAAAAAAAGGGCACACACTGGCCGAGGGGCAGCCCAGCCGCAGCCAATCAGCGCCGGTTGCTGTCCACAACACAGCTCCACCCGCTGGCTTGGTGCCACAGACCTTGGGAACGACATCCAGCTACTACGTATTCTCGTTACGGGCCGTATCATACCGTATTTTTTCAAAAAAAGTATTTTAAAAATGTATACAGATTATATATTTCTGGTCTAAAAAGTATCCTCTAGTTACTCAATGCTAGCAGCAGGCGGAATCCCGCTTCGCAAACTGCAAGATACCCTGCCCGTTATTGGTTGCCCTGGTTGGTACTCCTCCTATCGCACATCGATGGACTGCTGCGTATGTATCTTCCCGGTTCCCCTAGATAGTAAGTACCCTTGGCTACGGAACAGCGGTGTATTGTTTGTACTGTGCATTCCTATTATCTGGGTGTATACAGATCTGTACGGAGTACATATATCATACTCCGTACCGCTGCTGTTTCCCGGCTTGGCACAATGCATGTCAAAAAATAAAATACCAAGATACAGACAGATCTCTGCTCAGCCAGACCCAACAGAGCCATCGTCGGTTGCTGATTGCCCATATCAACAATGCTGGAGAGAATAAACATCATGGCCTTTCCCAGTATAGACCCCAGCCCGTTGGCGACACCGAATGCTAAAAACTAGCCCGTTTCCTACCTATCCTAAGCGCTGTTCGTCGGGTACCTTTACGTCGGAGGTCCCATATGCACCGGCCAGGCGACATACAAACAGGCGGCATCGACGATTGCAGGCCAAACAAAATTGCGGGGACAATTCCTCTTTCTCAGCGCATATGCTCTCTCGATCCATCGACTGGCATGTATCCAATATGTACGATCAGGTCTGCTCCCTTTGATTTTTTTTTTCTTTCTTTCTTTCTTTCTTTCTTTCTTTGGCCTGGCCCCCAGCCGTGGGTGTCGCAAGCATTCCTTGCACCCACCCACAAAACTATCAAAGCGAGCATACCACATCCATGGGAAATCGGAATCCCCAAATGGAAATGCTGACTCTCCCTGCCAGTGTCATATACACATGACGATGAGTGCAAGGCTGGAAACAGGAAAGACTGAAAGACTAGACCATTAACGAGAGAAAATCGCATGCACTGAGCCGTCCCGACAATCAGGATGGGATGGTCGGGATCCAGAGCCGAGTGGGAGAATTCATCACCGAAACCTTCTCTGAGAAGAGGCAAAAAAAAAAAAAAGGAGGAGTGAAGAACAAATCGTCTGGCGATATCCTCACTGCAGAACTACCCATCACTGCCACCATGGATTCTGATTGGCGAAGATGTTGGTTGCTGTTAGGCAGACATGCGTTGTTTTGGGCAGAAACGCCTCATGAACCCAACCCCAAACGCTTGCACACTTCCATACCCCCTTGGAACACGTAGGTTATCTTGGCCACATGAACAATAGAGTGGCACGATGCGCTCTGTCAGTTTTGACCAAAACCAGCCCGTCACTACTGGCAACTGGTTGAAACAAGCTTGCAGCCTGCAAGGGTAAAAAATGATGCGCAGGGCCTCGACTGAAAGAAATCTCTTATCTCGGCCACGCTGATTCTCCATTTTAATGTTGCTTGCCGCTATTGCCACGCTGCTAGCCAGTCCAGCCCTAGTGATACCCAAAAAGAATACGTGCATGCACTCTTAAATTTTTGATGAAGGGTCCCTCCAGAATGGGAGGCCTTGATCCGGGCCCGGCCCAACTTGACGAGGCAAGTTTTTGACAAAATTAAATCCTGCCTGTCAGCATTCCGGCTGGAGAGATGCCAGGGCTGTATCGCCGCTTCAAGCGAATGAGAGGTTTATCCTTGGCTTGTCTTCGAATGAAATACATCCATCTGTTAATGAGAGGTACAGCAACGTACTTCCGTTGCTCTAAACGGAAAGCATGGATAGGCTCTAGAATCGTCTTTTCATCCTTTTCCATTTTCTAAGTTTCTTTTACTTTGTCGTCAACACACATCCGTTCCTATCAGATACAATCTTCAATCCTTCTCATAAACCAGATCTTTTTCTTCGAATGAATGAAAGGTGCATGTCTGAACTGCTGCGTCCGGCTTATGGGTTTTATGTAACCAGCCAATTGCCCGTGCTGGTCTTTTGTGATTTTTTTAATTATCCCTGGCTCCCCGATCGAATCGGAGGCATACATGTGTACCCGCTGGGGAGGTTTTCTCTTTTGATTATTTTGATTCTTAGGACTTCAACCTCATGTGGAATGTTGATTGATGGCTTGTATGTGGAAGAATGTAGTATTCGCGATTTCCCTGAACTGCGCTTAAACATCATCTCAAGCAAAAGCAAAAGCAACAAAGAGGGTTAAACAACAAACGAAATCAATCAAGCCACCCCAGTCAGAGAATAAGGCATTCCATCTCCTTCATGCTGTGCCTTCCCCAGAAACATGCTGACTGGTTCTCCATATTTTTCTTTTGAGAATGCTTCCAAACCGGACCAACTTCTCCTTTTCCTTTTCATGACCATTTGCCTGTCCCGTTTCTTGCACTTTTCCTGTTTCTTTCCCCTCATGGTCTTGATTCAACACAATTCGGAAATTGGTTCTTGGAAAGTGAATGCGAACGTCAGCCCTGTTGTCCAGTGTCTTCCGCTGCAACACTACCTCCTGAGGTGTGAGAGCCACTAATTGCCCGCAATCTTGATAGTTAGAGCAGTTATCAGTTGGCCACAGTACAACATCTTGCCCCTTTTGGAACTTCAGCGCATCATATTCATCAACGTCTGCGGCTGGCTCCACAAAATCTGCAGCGATCACGGACTCCAGCACCTGTTCACCCGATAGGTTTTGCGGCTTGTTGGGCAATGCGGCTGCAGCTTCTGCTGCTGCCTTCCTGAATCGTGCCATCCAGGCGAAAACTTTGGGAAAGCGGGCTTCCGTGAAAATATCGCGGTCAAGGGCACCATCTAGCTCATCTACCCAGTCGAGTGGCCATATCGCTTCAGAGAAATGGTTGCACAGAATTTTCCTGTCAGCTACCCAACTTTTTTATGCCAACACATGCCTAAGGGGGTTTCTCGTAAAAAGAGGTTTAACTGCATATCTGCATCATAAAAACGAAATTTTTGGACATACCATGGATATCAGCCAGAGAAGGCTTCTCAGTCTTACGCAGCCACTCCCTCCCGTCCGCCAGTAGCGTCGTCTCAAGAAATTCAAACGCCTGTTTGATATGAATCATCCCGTCCGGCCGATTCCTCTCCAGGTCCTCCTTTCTGAAACTAAGGCCGCTAGCGTCCTCTCGATCCCGGATGAAGTTGGGATGGGCAGCCAGTATATGGGCCGGCGGGACCAGCTGGCAGGCGCGGGCGAAGACACCCCCGTCAACGGTCCAGTTCTCCAGCATGCGTTCGATTGCCTGTCCGTCCGGATCAGCCGCACCAAGCCGCTCACCCTCTGGATACAGTTCCTCTAGTTTCTGCAGGATCAGTCGTGAGTCGCAGTATATATCTCTACCGGCGCACATCACTGGGACACGACGATATTGGACACCGAGCGCGCGAAGGTCCGGTCTAGGCATGATGATCGGTTGTAACTTCGCAGCGGAAAATATGAAAACCATCCAATACACCTCTTAGCCAAAGAACTGCTATCTCTCATCCCCCGTCATTCTTTTCCTTTTTCCTTTCATTTTTTTTTATTCCTTTTTTCTTCCAGGGGGTTTCCAGCTAGCGCGTTTGCACCACGCAGGCTTTCCCCTCATCATTCCCAAATCTTCCATCTATTTCTTCTGTTTTGTTTGAAGGGGATTGTGCTTACACATTGATCATATTCAATACCTCGAAGCGCAAGATACCTTCACGCAAGCCAAAAACGCAGAACGCAAGAAATTGAAATCAGCAAAGCACCCACAAAACAAGGGGTATTTGTCTGCGTGCATATTTATGACTCCCTATCTATCCAGAGAAAGTGCTACGCCAGCAGCCCCATTTCTCATGCGGAATAGGGGAATATAGGTGAAATGAAAAGGGGCTCGTAGGTGCTGGTTGACCCTATCGGGCGCGGACATACTTACCATGTTACCCGCCTTCCATACGGCGAAATCTCGTAGTGGAGCACCACCGGCTTTGGCATCGCCATATTCGCTGTGTCTTTTTTTCTTTTCTTTTTTTTTTTTTTTTTTTTTTTTTTGTGTTTTTTTAAAACTTTTCGCCCCTTTTCCCTCTGTCATTTCCTTTTTCACTCCGGTTGATTGGCCTGGGTTGAAAAAATTAA
>QGQJ01001027.1:0-14740 GCA_003206725.1 Blastomyces emzantsi
CCCCTCTCTTCCCCCCTCCTTCAGCCTCCAGAGCTCTGTCGGAGGTCCAGGGTGGTGCTCCTCAGTCTGGACTCTGGACTCTGGACCCATGCAGGGACTTCTTTCTTTTTCAACCCTTCAGCCCGGATGCTGAGAAATGTGCAGAGGAAGCTGCTAGGACGTTTCATATCTCAACCCCGCCTGTTGAATAGGGAGAGAATACGGTACCAAAAAAGGTTAAGGTTTGTGACTGGGAACGAGAAATAAGTATTCAGTATCCGTAATGGAACTCAAACAAACAAAAAAAAAAGAAGTCTCTGCAACTATCATGGACCACAACATCATCAATATATATATATATTCAGACCCGCTTAGAATAGTTTAATAAACTAGCAGAATCAACCCCCCCCTCCCCGCTTAAGTTGTGAGGCGCGAAGAACCCTTTCTACACTTGAAGGAACAGAACGAACTACTGCTAACCCGTTCTTCTTCCAACACGGGCTACATGGAGAAGGGATTTCTCTTTCCCTTGGTAATGTAACTACTACAACTACTGTTCCATTGTTGGATTTAATAGTTATGCTTGACGTCAGATTTCTACATTAGTTTGTCCGTTATCTAGTAGCTAGTGTTTTCATGTATATATACACAGCTGCGTATGTATTTATTAGATTTTTCCGAGAGAAAACAAGGGAAAAGGAAAATTCCGGCCCTTTTCTTTTCTTTTCTTTTCTTTTCTTTCCTTTTCTCTCTTTCTCTCTTTTCTTGTGTGTCTGTGTGTGAATGAATAAATAGTTCTGGGTTTAATTTTTCCTTTTCTATTCTCAATCAATCATCATCTTAGGTATCTCATCTCAAGCCTTACTTTTACCCCGTGATATCGCCAGTTGGCTTATACACAATCGTCGTCACGCACTAGACGTAACTTAGTTAGCAAAAAAAAAAAAAAGATACAAACCACTATTATCATATAACAAAGGAAAAAAAGAAAGAAAAAGAAAAAGAAAAAGGAAAATCTCACCTTCGCCTTATACCTCGTTGATACACTCGTCGCCAACACCCCATTCTTAATACTGCTCGTCGCCAAATGATTCAATGTCGTATGATTCGGCATATTTAGCACACTATTATCATCTTTCATCGGCGTCGTCATGTTCAATATCGACCGCGAAAGCAAGATCGGCAGCATAGGGGGCACGGGTGCGTCGCCAATAACATTCGCCGCCTGCTGGTAGCGGGGCCCGTCCTCTTCCTCGCCGTCTATGTCGGTTAGGAAGGGCGGGATAATGGTGCGGAAGTCGCCAGGTGGGATTTCTTCCTCGGGCGGTTGGCGTTGCTGTTGTCGTTGTCGGTGTTGGGAAGAAGTGTCGGACGAGTCAGAGGGGTAGTCGCGGTCTGAGTCGTGGTCCGGGTGGAGTTCGAGGGTCTCTGGGAGCGCTTGGGGTGGATAGAGACCTGGGGGAATGGCGTATTTGGGAGGTCGATCGCGCTCTGATTCGCGACGGGGGCGCGGGAGCTCTTCGGGTTCTGGGCTGACTTCGATGTAGTTTACGAGATGGTTGGTGAAGTCAACGGCGGTGGGGAGTTGATCGGATGTACTCATTATGCCGTCGACGATGAATTTTAGGTGGTGGGTTCCAGGACGTAGTTGGAGGGTGGCTGTCTTGACACCATCTTGCGTTTCGCTATATAGATTTGTTAATTATCAGAATAGTAAACCTGTTGATATATATGGGACTCAAGAAAAAAACAAACCTCTTGTGCAATCGAAACTTCCTCTCCCAATTCACAAATGTCCCCGTAACATACACCTTCTCTCCACTGCCCCGCCACTCAATTGTCGTCGTCACCGCCTTATTAACACCTAGCCCTCCAACCCCAACGCCCATCCCCGCATCCACCTCCAATTCATCAATCAACTCCTCTTCCTCATCCTCATCACCCAACCCAGCCCGAGCAACCCGGTCCCCGCCCTCCCCACTTCCCGATAACTCCAACTCCGCCCTGTCAATCAACCTAGGCACAACCGCATGCGGCCCAGCTATCGACGACGGCGCTACTATCGGCGAGCCAGGTGTGGTCGTCGCGTCACCAATGGGCAATGGTAGCCGCGGGGGGCGTGAGAGATGTGCGGAGGCACCATAATAGGCACTTGACGTCGGACCTGAAGGTTCTATGGAGGGGTATTGCTCGCGGTGCCCGCTGACATGAGGGCGCCCAGTTACATTGGTACTGGCACCTATATTATTGGCTGCACCCGGACCCCGGTCCGGTGCGGAGGGCACGCGGACTGCCTTTGAGGGCTCCGGGGAGGGTTCTCTCTGGTAACGGGTAGGGAGATGTTCACGCTTATCGCTGGTTTCTCGCTGGTATCTTAGGGAATCTCTATGTTGTGTTTGCTGCTGCTGTTGGTGGTGGTCATGTCTTGAGGAGTCAGGGAGGTTACGGGACTGCAGCCAGTGCTGGACAGGGGCCTGCTGGCGATGGGGGATGGGATGGCCAGTTGCACTTTCACGAGTGGCGGACGGATCGGCGGCGGACGATTTACTGCCGGTGCCTGTTGTACCTGAGAGGGCCTGGATGGAGGTGCGGCGATTTACGCGCTTGTCGTTGTATGTATTTTGCTGGCTGCCCGCTGTAACTGGATAGTTGGTGTTGGCGTTGGAATCCCCGCCAGGTTGGGGGGGTTTGGATGGGGTGTTCCCCATTTGTGGGGCGGGTTGTATCCCACCTTTTCAATCTGGCATATAATCAGATGGTCACAGTTGGCTCAGATAGCGGGCTGTCTCGGGCATTGCCTGCCCGCGGTGTCAAATGCATGTAGATATAGTTTTGTTGTACAGATCTAGCAACGATGAAGTCAGACGTCTCTTATCAGCTCGGAATTTCCGGATCGGGAATCGCGGCTCAACTAGGGCTTAGGGTTGGTGCACGGACTCTTAGATGTGATTAGTCATAGATAAGTCATCTGAGCCTTCCCGAGGTCTACGCAGTAAATAATCTGTAGTTGATTTGTTGTCGGGTATAAACATATAACTTGAATCGTCTACTGGAGCTAATACGAATATCAACATAATTATTACTTTACACACACCATGTCTCTTTGAGTCGGATTCCAAATTAAAACCGCTCTCCGTGCAACCACATGGGGGATGTCGCAGTAGATTCAGCAATCCATCCCCGTCCAACTTCTCCTTCTAGTTCTGAGCTAGATTGATCGTCTCTCCCCCGCAATAATCATCCCGGCCCAGGCAGATTGGCAACACTTGCCTGTAGTTAAGCTACATGCATCCAACTAATCTCTCGAGGAAACAGTAGAAAGATAAAGGGGACAGAAAATGTCTTGGGCAACAGTCCTCACCACCACAGCCTTCTATGCGATCTACCCCGTCACCATCGCCGCCAATATCCTACTGACGGTGCTACAAGCACTCGCTACTCCCTGGGTTCATGTGGTACTCTATATATCCCGTATCTGTATATTATTACCCCTGCGATTCTTGCTAAAATTCGAGGTGAATACTCCTCATCCATCTGGCAAAACCCCTCGCGCGCCCCCTTGACTTTTTACACGTTTAATATCCGAATTAACCAACCCTAAATCTCCCAGCCGCTATACATATTCCTCAGCGTCGCTGGTGCCCTTGGTGTCTCCGCGGGGATATCTCTACATTTCTTGTCTGGGTATATGCATCAATTGCTTAATATCAGCCCTGGAAGCGAGGACTACGAGTTCCCAAATAACAAGAATAAAATAGTTGGTGATGGTAGTAGTAATAACAGCTATCTACCAAGCCCAAGTCTAAAAATTAGACATGGAAATGGGAAGGGGAATGAAGAACGGACGGGAATGCGGCGTTTGTGGCGATTGCCCGGGTTTAAGACACAGCGAGTGGGTAAGAGGTTGGCCAAATGGAAAAATGAAGATGAAGATGAGAATGAAATTGAAAATAGGAGTGGAAGTGAGTGGATTTATAAGGGAGAGAGGGATAAAGAGAACCTGCTTGTGACGATGATTCTGGAGGAGGAGGAAGAGGATGACGAGGGTGAGGGTAATATGGATGATGATGACGATGATGATGATGATGATGAGAGAATATAATCCATTATCTGAATGAGTATTGCTGGAACTCGTATGTTGATTTGCTTGTTTTTGCCTACGGTTTCTTTCATGTATTCTATAAGAATTATATACCATTCGCTTCCGATGCTGACATATAGTTAATTTAAAATCGCCATCAAATCTCCTTGCCCTCTCTTTTCACCTTGTCAGCTCACCTTTAGACTAACAGCTTGACATTAACCTCCGGAACCCCTGTCCGTGCCCGTTTATTAAGAACTAACGTGGGAAGTTCAAGTATGCCATTTATGCCAGTACGAGAAAAATGGAGGTATGCCAGGGTCCTTCATGAGGAACATTGCGGATCGTGAGTCTGAGCTTACGTTGGGTAAAGGAAATAAATAAGCGAAACAGGAGAATTGGAGATAAAATGTCCGTTTTATTATGGAACATGCTTGCGGGGAAGAACTTAATCCAAAAGTAAGCACTGTTGATGGCCTAAATTCAATATATCCGGGCAATATTAACTATATCAGTCAAGTAGGAGATGAACGCTCACCGGCTTAATGTGTGATAGTCAATTAAGCTGAAATCTGAATGAAGAGGGTTACCATGTAAGATTGAATTGAAATTGGAGGATTATATTGTGAGTATAATAAATAATAAATGCGCAGGCGCGCATCCATTGATTGACATCCAAGTCCAATCAATCCTCATGAATCAATAAAAGATCTGTGCTTAATGAGTGGTTCAGCATCTTCGCAGGTTCGCCTCGCGATATCAATCACAGTGTTTGTCACGACAGAAACAGACTCAAATTTGAAGGTTCTATCTTTATATTTGGTCCAGAGGTATGTAAGTAGCTTTTGGAGTTCCTTGTAGTCTTTAAGCAAAAGTCGAAACCTAAACAGAGCTTCTTCTTTCGCTGGAAAGGGCACGAGATGAACAATGGGGCGTCGATAAACTCCCTCAATGGTTCCTGAACCCCGAGGCTCTCAAATCTATTGATCAAATCGATTGTCTGATTGGGAAGTTTTTCAGCTGGTTCGGCCGCTGGTCGCTTCAAATGGCTACTCGCAAATTGTGGCCGCAAAACTTCCCGGCCATGTTCTAGGACCCCTAATAAAATACAAGTGCCTGTCATCAGATGCTTTGGATTCTTCGTCGCTGGGGGCCGCGAGAAGAAATTCCTTTCCAAATTCGCTGTCAAGGGCTGTCATCAATTTCCGTGGAACCACAACAGGAGGATCGGGAGCGGCCGCGAGATAGTTTGCCAAACGGGAATATTCTTTGATTGGAAACATGCGAGGAGGGAGCTGGGAGTTAGATCTGGCCCCAGCTGCAGTTGTTACATCTTCCTTTGCCTCACAAGCCCTGCATTTTTACCTTGCCTGTGAGCCGTTTACACTATCGCTGCTTTTATTTCTAGGGGTCAGGGTTTCCAGTTCGAAAGTCTATCGGATAGCCGTGTTCCGTAGCCGTTGGTATTAGCCATGAAGTTAGGGTATCTGGTTTGTGTTGCATATGGCTGCTTGCATTGAGATCTGATAGCATGGTTGCAAGAGGACCTTTTACAAAGTTTTATACTTCAATGCTGCCGAAATGAGCACCTGGGATAGGTAGCTGGCTGGCCTGCTGATTAGGTCCCCGATGGGCGAACTTGATGAGCTTGTCTTGAAGTGGAGGCATTCGAAAACTCAGCCTCCGTTTGATTGACAGGGCGGTCGACGTGGGGAAGGGAACATGGAGCGCAAAAGTAAGGACGAGGTTGCCATGAGCCGGTGCGGATATTTTTTCGAGTTGGGTGAGTGAATGGGTTCGTGTTCCCATTCGCTTTGTCTGCTGTGCTATGGGTGTCTCATCATCTTCTTGCCGGATATGGTGAAACCCGTTATTATTAGTTCCCGTTCGCGGAATAAAGTCATCGCCCAAAACATGCCAATTGATCGAAATGGAACTGACGCTTGGAGACGGAAATTGCTATTCATACACATGTCAAAGACACTTCTCAATAATATCATACAGTATATCCAAACCGGAACCAAAAGTAGTACACCTCATCCAGCCCCAGTCACCCTCCTCAAGCCATCAACTAGCGCCCCATCCTCGTCCACGGAGATCTCATCCTCATCTACCCATTCCACCTTCTCTAGCGCATTCTCAAACAGCTCCTTACACCGCACCCGACTTCCTAATCTAGCGCATAGTAAGAACGCCCCACTAAGCTTCCTATGCAAACTATACGTTTCCTCCGGCGGCGGCGCAAGCCGCTCACGGAGCATCAGTGGAATCATCTCTCGCACTCGGTCAGTAATGGTCTGGTCACGAAAGTCATAGACGTCGGGCGATGAGGCCATGAAAGGTTCCGAGAGCGTGAGTATAGATGTGATATGCGCGTCGACCATAGCAGGCGATTCAAAACCAGTCAGGTAGCCCAGTTTGACAGAGAGGTCGCGGCAGGTTTCACGGTCATTGCGGGAAGCAGCCTGGAGGACGCGGAGGTAGGTGGAGATGAAAGAGGCAGGGTAGTCTCGTGAGGCGCCAAAGTCGAGGAGCTCGAGTTTGTTCGTCGACGCGTTGTAGAGGAAGTTAGTCCAATTGGGGTCCGTCTGCATGAACCGAAATTCGCAGATTTCTCGCAGGGAAAGCCGCAAGATTTGCGTGCCTATCCAATCGCGTTGGGCTTGGGTGAAGTTTTGGACGCGGGTGACGGGGATACCCTCTAGGTATTCCATGGTGAGGACTTGCTTGCCGGAGGCAGAGTGGATGATTGCCGGGACTATAAATACTGTTGTGTCGTCCTGGAGGAGGGAACGGAATCGTTGGCCGCATTCGGCCTCTCGTATGTAATCGCACTCCCAAGCTAGCTCAGTGCGGGCATTGGCGATGGTTTTATCGAGGAATAGCCCTTTGGGGAGTAAGCGTGAAGCGGTTAACAGAATGGAGAGATTGCTAAGGTCAGAGTCGATGGAGTTTGCAACCCCTGGATATTGAATTTTGACAGCAACTGGTTTACCCGTCTCTTTTAGCACTGCTTTATGTACCTGGCCTATGGAAGCAGCAGCCATGGGAAGCTCGTCAAAGGACTCAAATAAATCCCGCCAGTTCTCGCCTAGATTGTTCACAAGAACACGGTCTCTTTGTTTTGCTGGCATATAATTTGCTTTATCTTGGACGCGTTGAAGGACTTCGTGAATAGCTGGCGGAAGCATTTTCGCATCTGGGAGCACTGTTAGGAACTCCTCCAGTTGGATTTACATAATTGAAGCGCAGTGCTCACCTTGAAAACTCATCAATTGACCTAACTTGAGAGCGGCACCCCTCATTTTCGACAGTTTTGAGACGAGTCGCTCGACATTCTCTGGGCTGAATATCAAAGAGCCGCTGCTAGAATCAACCCCAACGGTTGCGCGACGAATGCTTTGCCCAACGATACCGAAGGCCATCGAGGTGGCTAGTCCTCCATATTCCCACAGTCTGCCTAAACGGGTTGAAGGAACCCGGGATTCCACCATCTGGTAGGTAGGAGTTGGTGATTGACCAAGTATATCTTGTGACACCTGCCGCGGCGGCGTATTAGTATATGAAAATGGTAAAAGAGATCATGGCCCTAAATTACCTGGGGTGTGGCAGTATCATTCGCAAGCTCAGCTCCCAATGCCCTCATGTCCTTTTTCTCTGCTTCTGGGGGTGTGGAGAGTTCGGACAATTTAGATGATACAGCGGATTCAATTGTCGACGTATTCAATCTATCGGATAGTGGTGAAGGATTTATGACGGACGATCTATCAATTTTAGCAGGTTCTATATTACGTTGTTTTACGCCATATCTGCTGCCATTCGTCAGCTTATTTGCAACCCTTGGGCTTCGGAATAGCTGCTGCATGATAGCCTCAGATGGCTCATCGCTGGAAGCAGCCGTCGTTGAGTCACGAAGAACTGTATCTTCAGTAGATTCAGCAAGCGTAGGTGACCGTTTCAACTCAATGGGTTGCTGTGGCTCTTCTGGCACAGCGTTTGCTTTTTGCCCAGCTGATCTTTTCGTCGTGCTCTGTGAGTTCAATAGCTCCTGCGAAAATTGTTCACTCGTCGTGCTGTCTACCCCTTGGTTTATATCTGTGTTTCTGGCAAAACCAGTTTCTCTCTTCTCCGCCGAAACATCCACGTCACTTTGTTCATGTTGACTCCCACCGCCGCCACTCCGCTCAGTGGAAACAGTCTCAGCCGGTTGATGCTGCGGGGAGTCATCAAATTTGCGCGCTAGTTCCGAGGCCGCCTGGAGCCCAAGAGAAATATGATCAAGTTGTGATTTGGCCTCCCTTGTCAAAGAAGATGTGCGAATATACAGATCTAACTGCCGTCTTTGATGGGAAACGTGCCTGCCGGCGACACCGCGGGAGGCATTGAGGACGGTGAGAGCGTCGAGGAGACGCCGCCCCGACATAGCAATATGTGTTGAAAGGAGATAAAAGAGCGGTTACCGTAACGAGTGCATGTTAGCCGTTAAATAGCTATGTCGATATCGAACCAAATTAGCGCACCAGAGCGGATGCTGCGGGAGCCTTGCTCCATCGCCGAAACCTTTGGATGTCGATTTTGCGGAAGTATTAAATAGCGGTGTGCAATGGCAGTATAAAGTGCCTTGAGCTCTTATCAGGATCCGATCTGATAACCAGAAACAACAACTCCAATTCCGCCTAGGCCGATGCTCTACAATTGCGCAAGGGAACTGGCAAGCAATGCAACGTCCCAATGGGCCTGAATCCGATGCGATAAGCATTCAAGAAGAGATAGATGACCTCGAACGCAGGCTGGAAGATGCGAAACAGCGCCTTGACTGGGCTAATGGAGCTCCATGCCCCGCAAAAAGCTTAACCCCTCCAGGTAGCTATACATGTGAACAAACACTCCAATGGCTCTATATATAGAAGAAGAAAAGCCTAGATTAAAAGAATCAAGTCTCTCGCAGCTAATGTATTTTTTCTCTAATTTAGGCTCTGGCCCCCCGGCAACCCCCCACGCCCTTCTACTCCTATCCGACTCCGCCCTCCCGCTTGGTTCCTTTGCCTACTCCAGCGGCCTAGAATCCTACCTTGCACATAACAAACTGCTACAATCACAGTCTCAATCACAATCGCAACCTCGCGCGAGCCCAATAACGTCCTTTAACCTCTTTCTTTCTTTCTCTCTCGCGTCCCTTGCCAGCACAACCCTCCCATACGTCCTGACTGCTCATAGACACCCCGAGCAACTAAAAACATTAGACAATGACCTGGACGCATCAACCCCGTGCACAGTAACACGACGCGCAAGCATAGCACAGGGCCTAGCATTGCTAGGGGTCTGGGAACGGGCGTTTAAAGATGCTTATACATACACGCACGACAATAAATCTACTAACACAAACAAGAACACTAACGGCACAACAATTGCAAATCCACCCACGCACCCACTTGCCCCCTCCCAAGCCGCCATAGCGGCCCTATCTGCATTCTCCAACGCCCTAAAAGTCACCTTCTCCACCCCCTCCTCCAACCCCACTGACCATCTAAACGGCCACCTCCCGCCTCTCTGGGCCGTCGTCTGCGCCGCTATGGGCATCGACATAACCTCCACTGCGTACGTCTACATGCTCAATCATGCGAAGGCAGTGCTGAGCGCTGCTGTGCGCGCGTCCGTGATGGGCCCCTACCAGGCACAGGCGGTGTTGGCCAGTCGGTGGTTGCGGGAGGTGATTGAGAGGCGAATACGGATGCACTGGACTGTGAGTCCTGAGGAGGCGGGGCAGGTTGTACCGACGGTTGATTTGTGGGTGGGGAGACATGAGCTGCTTTATAGTCGAATATTTAATTCATGAGGTGGTGTTTTGTCATATGGATACTTAAACTAGACGGTTTCTTGTCTAGGCCGGGGATTGTGGGAAGGGTGAATGGTAGCGATGGATGGATGAAGTTGTATATGCTAGTGTGTATCATAGATTTGGGCCATACAATTTTCCTGCTTGTTGATACCCAAGGATTCCTTTCTGGGGATATTGCGCGAAAGGGATTAGAACTTGCCTGGTTTATTTATTCCACCATAGAAGCGGGTTTGTACCTGGGAACTAATGGTATGATAAAAATTGTTATATAGTGTTCATCCCGACAAAAAAGAAGTAGAAAGGGCGTGAGATCTACTCTAACCTTGTAACTAAAACCTAGACACAACCAAACTATATACAAATCAATTGAATTTGTCGAAAAATGAGAAGCCGAGTTGTAAAAAACAAAAAGAGTATTCCGAGGTACAGTAGCCCAGTATAGTCAGTAACCAGTATCCAAATGACCATTCTTCATCCAGCTAGTAGCGCTTGAAGGAAACAAAAGGTAGGATGAGAACAGCAGCAACCCAAGCCCGCAGACTCCTTTCCCAGATGTATAAACCCAAACTTGAAGTAATCAACGAATATGCAGACATGACACCCCTAGCCTAGTTAATTATAAAACGTGAAATAGACAGAAAGGGAGGCAAAAAGAGAGAAGAGAGATAGATGAGGCCCTGATATAAACTGTTACATGTCATATCACATATCGCCTGCTCACTGCGGGACAAACGCAGGAGATTCAGGAGGGAAAAGATAGAAAGAAAAGGAAAGAAAAGGGAGAGACGGGGGGAAACTCGGAGGGGAGTTGGAAAAATTTCAGAATTCAAAATGGAGAAAAAGAGGACATGATAAACATTAGGCAGCCTTGGGCTGAGAGAAGGAAAAAAGGAAGAACGAAAAGACAATAAAATTGGCCTGTGCCAACCGTAATGTAATCAAAATGGAAGACTCGTGTAGGCAGGAAGTAGGCTGCCATTTCAATATTTTCCGCTTTTCTTTCCCCTTTTCCCAGGTAATCCTTATCGTTGTATCCTTACACCAAAAATGGCACAACGCACATGGGAGAGAATTTAGGTCACTGGGACAGGTTCCGTTATTAAGAGGACAAACAAACAAAAGGAAATAAAAGAAAAGAAAAAAACTATCCTGGAACCACAGGCGCCGAGCATCAAACATGGCTGGCATAAGAAGGGAGCAAGAAAAAATATTAAAAAATAGAAAACAACCAGTGTTATGAAAAGAAAAAAAAAAGTTAAGGAGAAAAAGAGAAAACAAGGGTGAAGCTGAAGAAGAAGCTATAGTACATGAATGGAAAACAAAAAGTTCTGGTGTGGAAATTCACAGCATTGCAAATGCGTAAATTGCGCAGCGCGTGCATGGTTCACCAAAGAAAATACAAAAAAAAAAAACCCATATATTAAAAAAAATTCTTTTAGAGAGTGATATGCATATAGTCATTGCTTCCAAACGATTTATTGCAATTGGGACATTTCCTCGATCGAGACGTTAGCCGCTCTTCCACACACTCCTTGCAGAAGACATGTCCGCAGGTTTTGATAACAGTGTTTTTGAAATTTCTTCGGCAGACAGTACACAACGCGAGAGACTGTTTAACAAAAGTTAGAAGGGGTTTTACACACACCAGACATAATTTGTATGGGATGAGGGAGGAGTGTAAACTTACTCTCAACATTTCATACTCTGATGAAGAATTGCCCAGTCCTTTATTCCTCCACGACTCCAAGCTCTTTTTGGTATCCGCCAAAGTAGCTTTAAGTCCCTCGACTTCTGTCTCGGCTTTATGGCAGGCACTCGTCGCCGACGAGAGGGAAGAGTCCTTGGTGGCAATCTGCTTCTTCAGCTCTGTTACCTGGGAATTTAATCCTTGGATAACGATATCTGCTTCCGCGAGTTGCTGTCGTGTACCATGGAACTGGGACATGGTATTTGTGAGGGTTTCTTTGGTCTCAGTGAGTTGCTTCTCCACGTTGGACACCAAAGAGCGAGTTGTCGTTTCGGCATCCTTAAGCTGAGAGACTATATCCGAGCTTTTCATATTTTGGATTCGCAAAGATCGAAGTTCGGCATCCCGGGCCTCTTTGCTCTTCATTGCCGCAAAGTACTTTTGGTCCGCCTTTGATTTTTCTGCAGTCAAACGTTGAACCTTCTCCTCAAGAATGTTGAGATCTGCAATCTTCTGAGAAGCTAATTTGGATGTTTTTGTGAACGCCGTTTGCATCGAGGCCAGCTCTGTGTTTAACATTTCGTATTGTTTTTCCAGCGTTTGGTATTTGACCCGCAAGTCTTCCAAAGGCAAGTCTTCGATGCTAGGACTGCTATGCTTGATTCCCTTGATCTGGAGTTGCAATCGCTGTATTTCAGATTCCAATGCGCTGATCCGAGATTCCTTTGCATCGAGCAATTCCCTGGTTTGGTTAATTGAAGTTCTCTCTTGTTCCTGGGCCGCCTTTCTCATTTGCTGATCCGCAAGAAGTTCGTCGCGAGCATTTCGAATTCGAGCTAGATCCGACTCTGTCTTGGCGAGCTGAGCCTCTTTCTCACCCACCGCAGCTTGGGATTCATTCTCGATTTGGATTCGATATGCATTCCTTTCGGCCTGTAGTTTCTCTGCTTCTTCACGAAGCTGCACATTGGTTGCCTCTAGATGGTTTATTCGTTTGATGACGTCCTCGTGTTGTGACTTCAATTGCTTGAATAGGTCGGTATGGGCATAGTCTTCATCGGATAACTTCGAAAACTGGTTTGTTGTGTTAGCTTATGTATAATAGGATCAAAATGGATGATACACTTACCTTCATATTCAATTCTGTTACTTGGGTTAACAGCTTCGAATTCTCCGCTTCGAGCTTTTCTAGATGTTCCTTTTGCTTTTCTGATATAGCAACAGCTCTATTACGGCCCTCCTCTAGTTCGGCAACTCTATCAGAGGAATCTCCAACTCCGTTGGAAGAAGAGCTATCGTCTCGTTTGACTGACGAATTGTCTCCACCAGGTCTTTGCGCTCCAAGAATATATTGCTTTTCCAGGCGCGCTACAGTCAGGCTTCGAGCACGGTCAATTTTCTTTTCAGCAACCATGTACCTTAATGATGCGGCATCTAGTCGCTCTTCGAGTTGTTGCTTTTCTGTAAGGCTCTTTTCTAGCTCCGCAATGGCGACCTTTTCCTCCGCAAGTTTTTTGGCGAGTTGAGCTTGAAGGTGGGTGATTTCAGCGGAGACATTTGCGGGGCGAGAGAACAGCTTTGAAATAGTTGCTTTAATATCATCGGAACGTGTTTGTAGGTGCTTCTCAAAGTTATCATGATCTGCGAAAAGTAATGCGCTGGGGAAAGGTTGTTTATCTGAGAAAATCAGCGTTAACCGGATCAAATTGGTCATCAAGCAGGAGTCCAATTGCCTGTATAGACTTACCCTGGGTTTCATCATCCGATGAATCGACTATTACTTTGACCTCATCAATTAACTGGAAATAAAAGATGATATTAGCGAACTCTTCCGGCAGTCACGGGATACAACCTGTTTGATGGACAAAACTTTACCTGCTTAAACCACGCATCAATTATACGAAGGTGATCGTTGTGATATTCAGCTGCTTTGGTCAATTCTTTTAATCTTGTTTCCAGCGAAATTTTCTCGCGTTTGTATTCCTGCAGCTGGCGCAAAATGGCGTCTTTTTGAAAGCGCTGAATTCACGGCAAATTCGTCAGCATGTTGATCTTCCATTGGCAAAACAGAATCAGGCGATGGAATGTTATTAAACTTTTACAGATGTAAAGGTGAAAGAGGAGAAGGTGAGATACTAACTTCTAGGTCATCTTTCCAGGGCATATCTGTGTCTGGGTGAGGCTTGGCACCACCGTTCAGCGAGGTTGCCTGTTTTTTTAAGGGAGGGGTAGATTCGTTGGGATCGTAAGCAGCAGGTCTTTTCCGGTCTTCCATTTTAACGACAAGGCCGGATTCGGCTAAGGGAACCGTTGACGCTTCGACGGCCGGCATCAGGGCATAAGGGGGCACATGCAATTTTGCGATCACCGCCTTGACAGCCACGACAACGACGAAACACCCGTGACAGTAGCAGCGATTGGCAGGAAAACTGAACGCAAGGAATCGAATAGGGAGAGAGAAGGGTATAATGCGGAGCCTGAGAGAGAGGGAGGGGGAGAGAACAAGAGCATGAAAGAGAGTCGTTGAAGGAGATGAAGATGAGGGAGAAAGAGAACGAGAAGAAAGACAAGAGTCGATTTTGCGCCATTTCCAAGTTCAGGCTAGCGCTATAATTTAGCGCCCCTCACGTGATTATTTCCACCGCTTAGCCTTTTTTGGTTAGATTAGTCACGGGATCTCGGGTTCACCTGTTCGGCAACTTTTCAGCGATTGACTCTTTATCCACTTCATCCCATGCACTCGCCGATTCTGAACGGCTGTATATGCAATGTCAATGGTCGACTACTCCCTGAATATGGTATATAGAATCTTCGTGATCTAGCCTTGCATCATGGTGTCCTTTTCAAGCTCAGTGATCAGTAAGTGCGATCTACACGTACGTTTTGCGTGCAGATCCAATGCTAACCGTGCTTCAGATAAGTCCGGGAAGAAGTTTGCGCCCAAGGCTCCTATTCGCCGTGTAGGTGCCACTTCAGCCGGCTCCCAGTCTACTAGAGCTAGTACGGACAGACAGACAACCTCCAAAACCCCTCAACTTCCTCCGTCCTCTATCACGCCTGAAGCCGCTGCCCCCAATCCTCCCATTGACCCCGCCAAAAGTACCCCGCAGCCTGCTGAACAATCATCTCAATCGCCGCCACCACCACCACCACC
>QGQJ01001028.1:0-15888 GCA_003206725.1 Blastomyces emzantsi
GATCCAACCCCCATCAACCCCCATCACTCAAGCCCTCTCCGCTCAGATTTACCCCCAAAAGCCCATCATGGCTAAGGGCTGGGGGTGGTTGGTCGAACATTTTTGATGGATTCAACCCGGCTGACTTCCTTGCTGATTCTCTCATTCTCTCGATCTCTGTCCCAACCTCCTTTTCCCGGATCCCGTTTTGTCGGTGTTTTCGCAACCAGGGCGGCAAACGCGTAAATCCTTAAGAAATTAGTTTCTTCTTCAAAGGTCAATAGGAATAAGAAAAACAGAAAAAGACAGAGAGGAAAGCTTCCTTGCTTCACACGATCCAGAGAGCAAGAGAAGGAATCGGAATCACACCTTCCACTTCCTCCACTGTTGGAACTGGGCCAATATCATTGGCTTATATTGTCGGTTCAAGCCATTATTTATTTATTATTACAGAAAATACTTTCTGTCCACGTTTGCTGCTGAAGATTGTGTGGCCTGGTTGGCGTGGCATTTTGGCAACATCCGTCTGGTTGACGTTGACGGAGAGTGGGTCCTCCCTTATAATTATTACGGATTACTGTGCTCGGAACCCATCCTCATCCTTTGATTTTTATTTTAAACTTTTGGGGGAGTCTTCTTGTCCCAATTTTGTATCCTACTTTGGAAATCGGTGGCGCCAGCCCCTCTCCAAGCCGAGACCCCTGCTCCTGTAATTCTTTTTGTACCGACACCTGACAAGCAGAAGCAGCGGGACCACAGCACGCCCACCAACCCCTCCTCTTGGCCCCAATACACGACTCCCTCGCTCCCCTCTTCGGCCTATCAGACCCCTGGAAACTTTGGGGAACAAGGTTCAGACGCCCAGGATTGCGAATTCGAGGAAATCACAAGGAAGAGGGAAAATCGGGAGCAGAGATACTCCTGGGAGTGGCGACAGCTGAGACAGGAAGTGCTGGAACGTGTCTCCTCTCTTGCCCTCGGATACGAATTTCCTGCTCTTTCTGGGTGTTGAAGGAGGGTTATTCTTTTGAATGTTGGATAGTTTGGAGTACGAACGATTGAAAGCGAACGGAGGAGGAGCCAGGAGCAGCCTGGAAGAAGAAGGACACCACCACAAGCTACGAGCGTAGCGTTGACTTAGAGGAATTAATAATCATAATTATTATGATTGCCTAGCGACACCGGTCTCCAACCAGTCTCCACTCCGCTCGAAAGCAAAAATACTAAAATATTAACGAGCTCCACTCGACACATCTCAGTGCACTTACTGGACCCTATTATTGAGCGATAAAAAAGAAAACGGGGAGAAAAAATACACAGCGGTCTGCTGTCCGGTCATTGTGATACCGCACCACTTTTTCGTTGTGGGTTGAGAACGACTTACCCACTCGAAGTACCACATTTGCTTGTTTTTTATCGCATTTACTTGGTCCGCCGGAAATTTTCCAGCCTGACTCCGCCCAGCTTCTCGGGTATTCTCTCTCACAGCAGGGAGGCCCCCCAGGGTCACATTGTTTCTCCCGCCTGGCTCGTTTTTTTTTTTTTTCCCAAGTACCCTCTCCACCAGTCCTGGACCGAGATCAAAACCAAGCGCTTTGCCACGATCGAACCTTCGTTCCAGCACTACTTCAGACGACAACCTACTACTCCCGCTGCTACTTTAACTTCTCCCGTCAAACTGGGAACAACACAGCTTTCTGGTCAGACTAGCCCCCATCCACATCTCTCCAATCATCAATCCACCTCCACCACCACTCCCACCCATTACCACCAAACCGCGACACCAGTCGTTTAAGTTACTGCCACTACCGACCTTCCTTGTCCCATCACAAGCCGGCGGCTTCGTAGTAGTCTCCCACCGCCCCCGCGATTCTACCAAACGATACCACGCTTATTTACTCCCGGAATCCCTACTGAGCTGCGGTTGCTGCCACCTGGTGCTTTATTTAGAGGCTTTTTATTTTTGCTTATTACAGTACCTCGCACCATTCACTTTCTGGGTTCGACAAAGCCTGTCGTTTTCTACGGATCTCGTGTGGTGTCAAGGTTAGAGCTTGTACAGCTTGAAGCCCCTAAGCCCCGGCTAAGACGATTAAGCACTCGCACAAAACCACACTTCCCAGAGAACACACCCACACACACTTGCAAACCTTCACCCCCATCACTCAGTCGTTCATTTTCCAAAATACGCCGTCATCTTTATCTCTAGCCCCCTCCCCGGTTTCTTCTTAGTAGTTGATCGAGTGCACGACTAAGGCCACAGCACCAAACGCAAACAGGGCAATCTTCGGTTGTTCTTCTTGTATTTGGCTGTTTTTGACCTCCAGGAACTACCACTGTCCCACCCCGACGCGCTTCCCACAGCTTGTTCCTTGTTATCCTTCCTAACCCTCTTCCGCCGCTCCAGCTAATAACGCGGATTGTTTCGTGGCCAGGCACACTTCACTGGCTCTCACTAGCACGTAACGTACAGAAGTTCATTGCTGTTCTTGTGAGGAAACCTTTTTTCCTTCCAGTTGCGCCAAGCGAAACAGTTCCCCCAAAAGTGCACATATAGTGTTTCGCTGCCTAGTCGCAAGAGAGACTAGGACTTATTTTTTGTAGGGGGAAATAAAACGGGATCTTTACCATTTTCAGACGCAAGAAAGTCATTATATGGACAGGCCGGCCTCTGATTACGCGCAGCCAGGTTTGCACTCTCCGAATCCAACATTGGCGGAGCCACAATCTGAACGACCGGCTGCAGAACAGACTGCTGCTGCGTCCGGTCAGTACACTTCGCAGCCCGAAGCCCGACCCTCCACCCAGTACACTGCGCCAGCGGAAGGGCGACCGCCCAACATTTCGTCCTCTAATACCCCCCAGCCGGACTACGGTCTTAACCCGCCGGCGCCCGCTCCTCCCCAGCCCCAACCTCAACAGCAACAGCAACAACATCAACCGCAAGCGCAACCTCAACCTCAAGCCCCTCCTCCGCCCGCAGCTCGTCCTCCTCCCGGTCCTTATCCTGAATACCTGACCCGTCAGCCACAGTACCATCACGCGCCTCACACCCAGCCCGGCGGCGCGGCAGGTATGGCTCAAGCAACAAGTCCGTCTCTGCCCTTACAAAATGGACAACAGAGTGACCATCGCGCTCCATCGAGTAATAAATCTGACACCGCCGTTCCTATAGATCCCTCAATTGCGGCATCGAGCCCCACATATCCTCCTCCGTACTCCCCGTATAATCCCCAAGGCCACGAAATGGCTCAATATCCGGGTCACCCTCCTCCACAGATGTACGGTCGCCCAGATTGGCCACCACATCAATATGGACAGCATCCACATGGCTTGCCAGGGCCATATAGTTCCCCTGGCACAACGGTGGGTTCTGCGTCTCCAGCTGCGACCGCAGGCCCTCGTCCAGGACAGGTACGCTTTTAATACTTTTTTTTGTTGCCCTTTTTCTTTTCCCCCTCCGTTTACTTGCAGCGCGCGTGCGTGACTGCTTTGACTATATTTTGTGGCGTCGTACGAACTGAACTACCTTCGATCAACGCAAAAAATCAAACACATCATCTGATTCCTTTTGTCTACACAGACTCATTCTCTCTCTCAGGTATACTCGTTCGTCCCAATCCCCGGTGCCCAGCAGCACAAGCGCCCCCGCCGCCGATATGAAGAAATCGAGCGAATGTATAAGTGTGGCTGGAATGGATGCGAAAAGGCATATGGCACCTTGAACCATCTTAATGCGCACGTCACAATGCAATCGCATGGCGCGAAAAGAACCCCGGAAGGTTTGTTGTTTTTATCTATTTATAAAACGCGTCTCTTATTCGTTCCCCTGACGCGGTCTTGTGGTTTCTCCCGCCTGTTGTTTTGCCTTGGTCGCAAAATGCTTGAAGTGGTTAGCTTCGCCCTTGCATTAAGCTAGTCGCGTTACACTGCGCTGGTCCACGGGTGCTGGAAACCACACGTGGAGACCTTTGCAGTAGCGCGCAACGGCGCCGTTAGCTAAAACCATACCCGACGCCAAGACGACGCTACCCACAACCCACTCTTGCCCATCCCAACACCCCTAAAGCCCATCCGCGCTATATCTGACCCGTCTGGTTGGTTCGTTCTATCTTTATCTGCAACCTTGGCTAACATCACCACCTAACCCCGCGTTTCGGGGGTTTGTCTTCCCAAACAATTTAGAATTCAAAGAAATCCGCAAGGAATGGAAGGCCCGTAAGAAGGAAGAAGAGAATCAACGCAAGGCTGCTGAGGAGCGAGAGCGTGCTGCCGCACAGGCGAACCAGCAGGTCGATGGCAACCCCTCGGCTGACCCTTCACAAGCGGCCCAGTCAACGTCGTACCCTGCCGGCGTTCGTCCTCAGCTGCCACCCATTGGATATCAGCCTGCGGACGGCCAGGTCCCTGGCCAGTACGGCGCTTCCGCTGGGGCTGGTCTGGTATATCCCCCAAGCAATGGGCAGATGGCAGCGCCATATCCTCCAGCCAATTACCCTCATTCCCCGTATGGCCAGGGAAACCAGGTATACCAACCGCGTGAGTGATCGTTCGCACGTCCCTGCCCCCCTCTCTCATCATGAGTCTTCTTTGTTCAAGTTTTATTCCATCCTCTTCCAAACCGACAAAATGAAAGAAAGAAAAGAAGCTTTGAAAAAAGATGACGCTGGAAACAACAAAACGTTGGCTTTTTTCTTTCTAGCGTGTTTGTGCATTTTGGGAAAGAAACAAAATTTGCATTTTTATTCCCTATAAATATTATATCGTTTTTGTTTTCTTCTGTATTGTATCACCGCGTGGTACTGACGGCTGATGCTGTAGCCCCAGAAAATCAATCCAGTAACTACCAATAGGGCTTGATTTGATGGGGGAAGAGAAAAAGGGCCATAGGAAAAGGAAAAGGAAACGCGGAGGGAAATAAATGAAAGTGGAGAAAAAGGGAAAAGAGCAAAATTCTCCTGGCATACATTTTCTTGCATACGTGCTTGAGACACGCACACTCTTGCTACATAAAAGGGGTCTTCCGTCTCTCTCCCTTCTTTTACTTGTACTGGCGCTCTTGCATTCTATTACATATTTTTGAGGTGGAGGGGGGGGGGGTTTGTCTTGACCGGCTGTTTTTTTTTCTTTTTCTTTTCCTTCTCCGTTTGCGTTGAGGTTTCATTTTCCAGTGTGCAAATCCGTGTGGGAGTAGAAGGAGAGAGAATGTCTCCGTGTGCTGTGCTTTACCTCTACGATTCCCCGGTTCATCATTATTGTTTTTCACTTGCTATTTCACACAACGTTGTTACCCTCCCCTCGTGGTTTCTGTCATCGTTCCATGTTCCTCACGTTCTTCCTGTCTCGCCTCAGATACAATACATACCTCTCTCCCCATAGCACCTTGTCATCTGTTCTGTTTTGCTTTTTGTTTTAAACACATCCTTACGAATGCTTTTTTGTCTTTCTCATTCGCTATTTTGGTTTATATGTGGTTTCTGTCATTGTATGGATTGTACCCATCCCTCCCCAACCTCACACTCCCATTCTCATATACAGTTATTCCGAGTGCAAATTGTTATGCGCGTAACTTATATGTCCGCTACGTTTATTCTCATTATCTCTAAATACCAAATTCTCTACATTTTCTCTTTCTCTCTATTGCTCTCCCCACTCTACCCAACCCAATTTCTTCCCCCATATTTTTTTTCTTGTTTTTTCCAAAAAACCACTGGCTCTGTGTCAAATCTTATCACACCCAGCCTTGCCTTCTTCATTTTATTTTATTTCCTTTTTTCAATTCTTTTCCTTGATCAGTCGTACATAACATAGCGTAACAACCCACTTCGTTCCATACTGTACCGCTACACCCACCTTTGGATTCAATCCAAACAGAGGAGGAAGAGAAAGTTGGGAAGGAGAGGAAGGGATCTATCAATCCAGAGAGGGTTATGATGTAAGGCTGGGGATTGGAAACCTCGAAAAGAAAGACAAAAAATTAAGAAGAACGGAGAAAGCTCAAAGCTGCAGCATTTAAGGGTTTCTTTTTGTTCTTATTCCTTTTGTGCTTGGTTGGAAAGAAAACTTTTCTAATGCAAACGGGCAAAAAGGAAAAAGGAAGGAGAACCTAGGTATGAGAATGGAAATATTGGGTACATAGTGCATTTTATTTTTTTCTTGTTTTTCCCCTTTTGCTTTTTTCCTCATTTTTTATTTGAGCAGTTGAAATTGAAAGTGACTGGTGGGAGGTTGTTCCTTTCTATATAGGATTGATTGTCTTTTCTTCTGTGCTTAAATTTTCTTCTTGTGTATCTATCTTGTGCAATTTGATCTGATTCATCTCACTTTTCTTCCTCTCTGCTTCCCTATTATCTATCATTTTGTCAAATTTACTTCCGCCCCCCCCCCCCCATGTTCTCTCCTTCTTTTGACGAATTTCAATTATACTTTTAACTCAGCTCAAGGAGTCTCTTTCCATTCTTCATTTATCCCATCCTATTCTGAATTTTTCTTCTGCATTCCCCCTCTTCATAACTGACCCCTCAGAAGAATAAATACAATCCTCGTTCCATTTGTTGTCATTTTCTTTTCTATATCCATCTCGTAATCGACACCTAAATCCCTTTCATCTTCCATCCCACATTTCCCCCATTCGGTACATAATCCCTTGACTCATCTATCTCTATATCTACACGCCACTTGCTACATTCATTATACGTAAGTATATCACGTACATAATCTTGAATGAATTGAATCGACTGGTATTCACTATATCTATATGCGCATTTGCATATCGTTGAGCATTGATATTCCCGATCCCGCAAGCGCTGGCTTTGGACAAACTAATCTAGCTAACTGCAAAGGCTGATTACCTATATGATTCCTCTTCCCCTCCAAAGCATGTAACAATGAGCATCAAAGATGTGGCAAGGGATCGACGTCCACAACTTTTTGGTTGAACGATATCTCCTATCTGCGCCCATTGGATGACATTACGTTCGGTAGGGTCACGTCAATGGATTGCTGTTAGATAAATATTACTTGAATACTTCATTATGAAGCGAGATAGTAATTAAATGCATTCGCCCACCAGCTTTTACTTTTTCCACCAGGCTTTTGCGTGACTGATTACCTAAGCTGATTTCACAACTTCGTCTGGAAGTCTCCTAACTGCACCGCCGCCATTCGCCTACAGCGCGAGCAATATAGATCAAAAAATATTCCGGCCGGCTTAGATGAAATTCAAGACTGGTAGACACGTAAATCGCGTCCCTATTCCCTCGCCATTCCTAGTGTTCACCTAGTAGATCACCCTCCAATCTCCGAAACATGACCTCGCTCAGCCTTACGCTACTCCCCGATGCTCTGCTTCAGCTGCATGATGTGCTTATATGCCTTGCAAAATTTAACGAAAACGTATCGATTGAAGCTGAAGAATCTTTTGTATGGACGATTTCCGAGTTTTCTTCTTCAATCCCTCTGACATTGAAGGTTCATTTGTGGCTGACAAAAGTAATGGAGCGGAAACATGACAGCTCCGGTTCTCAGCACTGAACCTGACGAAGTCAGCATATGCTTCTTTCAAGTTTGATGCCTCTACCTTTTTCTCGCAGTATATGTTTGTTGGCTCGAGGCACATTGCATCCGGCTCCGGGAGAAGAAGAAGTGCGGCAGATAAATTAACCTGCCAAATATACATAAAGGTTCGTGAACCAGGCCTTTTTTGGGCTTTCCCGTGCCTCCCGTGTGTATAACTAGTTGCTAATAATCTTATCTAGGCGCTGTTATCAGTGTTTAGGGGCCGACTAAGTGACTTCAAAGACCGAGAGACTGCCGTTGAGCGTTGTGAAGTGCGGCTTCAAGAGGGCCCGGACGAAACCCAATGCAGATTTATCATCCAGATGATTTGCAGGCATGGTACGGCGGAAATCCTCTTTTGGCATTGATTCTTTTTTTGTGTTTGGCCAAGTAACTAAGGAACGCCATTTAGGGGTCGTCAAGACATACAAATTAACTTACGAAGCTGCGGAAATTCAGCATGCTCTATTCGACAAATCAAAGACTGAAAACCAATGGGGCATAGATTCGAAATATCTGCGAGAAATTATTGACCATTTTGGTCATACTGCTGAACAGTTGGATATATCCTCTGAAAACAATCGAGTGGTGTTCACAAGCTTTACTACAAAGGTTGCAGATGGGAAAGGTAAGGGGGTGCATTAATCGGTCATGAGAACTGTTTTTAACCTTTAGATTTCTAACCTTTATCTACAGAAATCCTCAAGCAACCCGTTCATACTTCGGTAGCTATTGATGCCAAAGATTTTGACCATTTCACCGTGGAGGATAAACTCCATGTCGCCATCAACGTCAAGGACTTCAAGGCCATCATCGTCCACGCGCATTCATTGAATGGAAGCGTAGTGGCACGATATACCCGTCCATGCCGGCCAATGCAGGTGTCGTACGAAGCAGGTGGTATGAAGTGCGAGTTCACGTTAATGACGAGAGGGGAGACTGGAGAGACGTCGTCCGGATCTGTAAATGGGAGTCGCGAGTTATCTGCAAGACCATATCCACGCTCTGCTACCGCCCGTTCAAGAGAGCCTACGGCCAATCCCCCACTTGAAATCCCGGAATCTGCCCCGAGAGCTCACCCTCTTCAACCGCCCTCGCAAGCAGCAGCCAGAGAGACAACGCAGACGAGTGTCCTGCCACACCCGCCACACGCGTCAGTTCCCTTCGAATCATTGTTCGTCCCGGCTGACGATGACCAGCAATGGGATGAGCCGAAGTATGGTGATGAGGAAGAGGACACTCTTGGCTGGGACACACATATGGATCAGGTATGTCAAGATCCAGTAATTCGTTTTTCGATTGGCAAACCTAACATAGTGCTATAGGATGCGCTGCAGGCGAGCATTGGAGGGCGGATCCAGGATATTACGCCCACTGGGGCGAGTATGAGAGAGCGACGTGCCCAGGGCCAAGAAAGCTCCGTAGCAATACCTCCGACGCAACGGATATCCCAAGTATGTAGATCCTTATGTTTTTGGCATGCTGATACTGACTTCGAAATAGGTACGAGGGATATTCGATTGACATTGCTGGAGAAATGGCTTGAAATATTTTGCCTCCTGCATAAATAGTGGCCACCTAATGGCCGAATTGGTGGGCGCCATGTGTAGGGTCGGTAAACTAACAAGAAGGCACGTTTAGCTCCCTCTCTGTTAATATACTTTACGCGAGCCTCCCGCGCGAGGTATATGCATTCAGACCGTCACAATCCAACTTGTCGCGCAACCTGCTCCTACACCGATGACCGTGCTGCTCCCTTCAATGCTCAGGGGGATCTCATTCCACCGCCCAGCCACATTGCCCTGTGCATCGGTGTTTGGCCCACAGTTGCCATGTTCACCCCATCCGAAAGCCACTACCTCTCCACTCTCAATTATAGCAACAGCGTGTTCACTTCCTATTGCCAGCTTCGTCGGTCGTGGAAGCTTTAGTGGAAGTAACTGGCCGCGATCATTCCTGCCCCACGATCTGGTAGACCCATCCTGCCCATGAACATATACACCATGCCAACTAGCTGCTAGCATAGCGTAATTTTTAATCTCCTTCGGTGCACCAGAGATTATGTTCCACTTATCAGATCCAAAAATGGCAATCTCTCCTGTCCCGGTATTTCCAGCAACGGCTGTAAATTCTCTTCCACAGGCAACCTGACAAGCAAAGAATGAAATATCCTCGATCTTTTGTGGCGCCCAAAGAATTTTCTTTTGTACATTCCCTTCACCTAGTTGGCCTTTCCTCGAAATTCCCCATCCATACACTTCTCCATTCGAGAGTGTTGCCGCTGTATGCGAAAGGCTACTAGAGATAGAAATTATTTCAGTCCCGGGTGGTGGAAACTCGCGAATCCGCGTGGGACTATTTGCCCGCACGTAATTTCCCCCCAGCCCCAGTTCACCTTTATTGCCCACTCCACAGGCGTAGAGATGACCCCGCTCTGCATCGACGAAAAAGGATGCTTCCCATGTTGCCGAAATGGCCTTGAAGTGATTGACGCAACTCCCGTCTTCTCTAACAATAACCACTCTACTGAATTGTAGTAACGAGGAATGTTTATCAGGATCATGCGCACATCTGCCGTTCTGATTAGTTCCAGCAGCATACACAGCGCCGGACTTGAAAAGAACTAAAGTATGGTTCCCCCCAGCGGCAACTTGGGTGGGTTCATCTGATGCGAGGGCAGTGTCGATTCCGTCCGGGTTTGAATGATTTTCTTTATTCTCTTGTGTAAAGAGACACCGGGAGGGGGTTGGAACATCGTCCAAGTGCCCGATACCTAACTGGCCTGAGCCGTTTGAACCAAATGCATAGAGGGGCATCTGGTTTCGGATCCAGCGGCTTTTTAGCTAATATAATGTTAGAAAGCGACATATGGATGGAAGTGATTATACTAACAGCCCGTTACATACATAGTGTACAAGAAGTGGGAATTGTAATAGAAATAATACGGTTTGGCGGCCTTTTGTGAGCAGATGGCCCAGGCAGTTGAGGAACTATACGCTTATATATGTGTAGATATTTCAGAGTTTACCAGTGGGGAAAGGAACCAATGTAGATTGGCTCATAGAAAGGGATTATTGAATATATGATGTTCTCTTAATCTGGATTGGTTTTATAATACAACCACATCATGGGTCTCGGATTAGGTTCGTTGGTCATCTTGAGGTTTCGGCGGAATTTAGTTCATCCGGCGGATCGCTGAAAATAATTCTTGAGCGCGACTCGCTCGCGCCGTTCTAGTGTAGCTGATAGAAGACAGTTCTGTCATACGCATAGAAATTTGAGTTGCTGTTCCCTCATCATAATAGGGTGGCTGCTGAGGAATTTTTGAGATTAAAAGAACTAAATTGTAAGTTTCCCTCCCCTCGTCCCGCCTACCCGCGCATCTGCACAGAAGCTTCCCTAACATGTTAATTTCCTTAGTGACATCACGTTTTCATTTGATTTAGACCCGTTGATTCTATTGCGGAAGCTCGAGAAACCGGCGCAGTTTTACCCCGACGAAAGACTCCGGAGGAGGTGTGATTTTTAAATGCTTCGGTGCAGCAATGTCTGTGCCCGTAGCACATTTGCTACCAGATTGACTGGCAATGGAGTCTCCGTTCTATTTAGTAGACTCCCAGGAGGGCTTCCGGCGAAACATATTGCTCTGAATGGATCCGGATATAGGAGTATTTCTACCTCAAGGGTCGATAGGCGTTCGCCGCGTGGCGCGGAACGTGCACCACGATCAAGCTCAGAATTCCCACGCCGTACATCCTGGAAGAAGACCGGTTACATGAAATCCGATGTGAAAGATGAGGAGGTCGTTGCAGCAGATCTTGCTGAGGACTCGAAGGTAGGGGCCGACGGGAAATTAAAACCGGAAGAAAAAAGAATATGGAGGCCTACAGTGTCGAAGAAGGCAATCGACATTGAACTGGAGTGGGCAAGGGATCGGGTTGCTCTGTCAAACCGAGTGAGGCAGATTCTTAAAAAGGGGGACTTGGAGAAGGCAGTTACATTGGTCAGGACGGCGCAGTCGAGGGGCTATGATTGTATGGTTGCTTGGAACGAGCTATTTGACTATGAGTTGAAAAATGATAAGCCAGTTGCAGCTTTCAAGCTTTATAACGACGTGAGAATGCCCTGTTTCCGATTCTTGCCAAACATGCCCGAAAACTAATACTGGACGCAGATGAAAAAAAGAGGTCGGAAGCCGAACACTTACACGTACACTATTATGTTTCGAGGCTTGGCGCACAGCAGTTCGAATAAGGCAGTACAGATAGCGCTCTCGATTTACAAAACCTTGTGCTCACCCAATTCCGGAGTCAAACCATCTGTCCTGCATGCCAACGCTGTTTTGGGTGTCTGTTCCAGGCATGGTAATATGGATGCCCTGTGGGAAGTGGCTGGGTCCCTTCCTGAACGTGGTGAAGGCGCTCCAGACTCTAGAACTTTTACGATTATACTCAATGGCATTCAGGCTCGTACAGCTAACGAAATGAAAGCTCTTAATCCCCGTAGTCAAGCGGATGGGATTGCGGAGAAAAGAGCGGCGGCAGTACGGGAGGGAAAAAGAATATGGGCTGATGTTCTACGTCGATGGAAAATGGGAGAGTTTGTTGTCGATCAACCTCTCGTGTCTGCGATGGGGCGTTTGCTTGTTTCTGGCCTACGAGAACGCGATTGCCTCGATGTGTTTGCTTTGCTACACCAAACGATGGAAGTTCCTTTGCTTGAAGGCGTGGATGCACAGCTTGAAGCACTCCGAAGCAGAGAGCAAAAGAAATTTACAGAGCAAGACATCCTGAAGCCAGCGGAGGGGCAACAAGAAACTAGTTCCGAAAGCAACCCAGAGCCAGAGAAGGTGTCAATGGACAGCGATGAAACGAACCCTGTTCTAAACGAGGAACCGAAACAGATATCCGAGGAATCAGAACCGCTGCCCGAAGAGCGGGAACTAGTATCTGAAGAATCGAGACTTCCAGGCGAAGAAGCCGAACAATTGAATGAAGAGCCCGAACTGTTATCAGAAGCCGAAGAGTTCAAAGGATTATTCAACCCAGTAGACCTCGCGAAAATCCGTAAAACTTCTCAAGAGAATAGGAATTCCCGCCGCCCAAAAATCACCCGCCCCGTCCCCACAAACGACGAATTATCCTTGGTATTAGCAGCTTCCCGAACAACGCCAAACGGCATTGCAATTGGTCGAGCGTATTGGGATCATTTCACATCGGCGCCTGCACAGTCCGCGATAAAGCCAGACACACATTCCTTCCACGAATATCTGCGCCTTCTGCGCGTTGCTCGCTCTAGCACCGAAACGCTTCGAGTCATTAAGGCTATGTTACCTAGAGCCGGCATGGTTGCGCGCAAAACCTTCGTCATCGCGATCAGTTGTTGTTCTCGCGACCGGAAGAACCCGCACGTACTCGAAACAGGAGGCCGGCTGGTCAGCATTATGGATACGGCGCTCATGCAGCCGGAACCGGAAATTCTCTCGAAGTACGTGGAACTTGTTAGATATGGCATTTCGGAGGAAAGCGTTAACGAGTCCACTCCCGTCCTGTCGCGCATGTCGGACACGCAAACTACCGAGCTAGTGTTTAAGAAGAGGGTATTAGACGCAATTACCGCTCTGCGGCCGCATGTGGACAAACTTATATCACTTCTCGCCTACACGACGCTTTCTAAACATGGAAAAGACGTGGACGATGAAGCAGCAAGGGTCAAAGCTGCATCGGAGAGAGTTGCTGGGGGCTCTTGGCCATTTTCTCGTCACTATCTACCTTCCTTTGACGAGTCGGTTTATATCCTGAGACAAGCCAAGCAACTACATGATCTGGCCCTTAAGGAAAAGACGCTCAGCGCTGAAGAACGGACTGCCCTGACAACTGAAAATCAACAACTGAAGGACATTCTCAGCCCAAAACCGTAGAGGAGAAAGCATTTTTATCTATCAATGTGCGGAATGATTTATTTATACGATTATATTGCCGCATTTGATTTGTGAGGCATCTGCAATTCCATTTTTACAACACATATACTTCTAATTTTTTTTTTCGGCGCCCATCATCGGATGCCGTCCCTGTTTGATTGATCCAACTAATTGCTTTACATATGTATTTTTAGATCCATGCTTTGTCTCTCTGCTTGTTTTTTACAATTTTCATGGAGCATTATCAAGTTCTCGTGTCTTGCTTGTACCTTTTATTGATCATGTATTATATATGCACATCATATCCCCCTTTCTTCTCCTCCCGTTAATTCATGAGGCGCCACCTGTTATTTGGGTATATTTTTGTACGATATATGTCTGTGGCGTGCTATGTTGTGGTACGATTTTTTCTTTTTCCTTTTTGCTGCACTACATCAGGGAATAAGGGCTGACGTCTTTTCTTTTTTTTCTTCCATTTTTTGATAAAACCACCCATATCTAGGAAGCTTGGTTTAAGAATATAAAGTTGTGTTTTCTTTCTGACTGATGCGTACCTTGCATTCTAGAAGAAAACCCAATGACAAACTTCTATCTATCTATACCTCTCATGACAGCTGGCGAAAAAATACAAACGGGAGCCCGGGACAAAAAAAAAAAAAAAAGAGGACATCGGACATTTTGGTAGGTCAAGTAGTTTCCGAGAATCTACCATCACCAACAAATGTATCAATGTTGAAAAAAACGCAATAGCCAGTTACTTCGCGAATATATATATATGATGGTGTAGAAGAAGGATAGTAAATAATAGCCTTACTGGTATGCAAGGATACAATGAACACAAACGTACAGAACGTTTTTCAAAAGTGACCCCCGCCGTTGCTTACTCTCCTGGATAAAAAAAATTGAAACCAAAGGAGCATATTATTTATTGTCCAGCACATACTCCGTACATGTAGGTACTGACTGCGTTGGATATCAGAAACTGCCCTTTTGCATGCCGCTCCTGAATCACATCACAGGTAAATTCGACAAACCACAGCCGGTAAAAGGGGACTGGGCTAGCATAAGGTCTTCGTCCTCAAGTCTCAAGTCTCAAGTCTCAAAAAAAAAAAACCCCCATTTCTCTTTCTCTCTCTTTCTATATATATACCTGTGATCTGGTTGCCGCAGCTCCGTTTCCTTACTTCCCAGGTGGCCATGGGCTAACCACCTCGAGTCGAGCACAGAGGAGGACAAAGATAAGGAGTGGGGCGGTTTTTGCTTCTTCTTCTTCTTCTTTTGTCTTTTCCCCTTTCTTGATAACAGCCATCGCAGCCAACGCTAAGGGTAAAAAAAAAAAAAAAAAACAATAATTAGAAAAGATTATTGGACCCATTTTTGATGCCAGGATTGAAAAACAAAATTCAATCAATCCCCCTTTGAAAACCCGAACACAAGATGGAACTATCATAGGAAATCATTACTCGCCTACAGCTCCAGCCAGCTAGTGTACTGGTAGGGCAAGCAGCAGGATGGAATCGCTGCTAGGGTTCGTTTCCTTTTCACATCTCGAGCCTTGCCTATAGGAAGCTGTTTCAACCCGAAAGGGGAACTGGACTGTCAAAAAAAAAAAGGCACGTCTACACGTAGTACATAATAGGTAGCTTAACAAAACCCAGATGATCGATCCGGGCTGGGCTACCGTGATGCTACCTGACCACCAGATTGGAAAGTAAGTAAATGGAACGGCGCCAATATGCCAGCTTTTTATCGTTTCACTCATATCGCGATCCTTCAGGCAGCAAAAAGGTTGTTCACGTCCTACCACATTCAATACTACTTCTGATACCAGGCATTTACTGTACTGTACATGTATATATATACTCCTGATAACAGTTTCCCTGTGATAAGTGATCTGCCAGCAGAATACATACATATCCGCTACATGCGTATATCCCACGCTTGTTGATAGATTATTGTAATGCATACTACGAGTCGTGATGCGGGGGGTTTTTTTTATAGAAAAAACGGCGGCAATAGAATTGACATCGAAACCCCCTTCCTTCCCCCTTCCACGAGCCATGTTATGTTATCCGGGGCTAAGTTGCAGTTCCGTAGAATCATCCCTTTTCAAAAAGTGCTGCCATTCCCTCAGTAATAATAATAATAATAATAATCGCTAGGAACGGGATCTTCGTCCGTTACACCCTGCTGTAGAGATTAAGTCGGAGGCGAACCTTCTTCAATCCAGAGAATAATGAATAGTAATATTTCGGGCAGCAGTTGGGCTCATGGTGGTGCATTTCTTTTCCAAGCAAAGCCCCTGTTGACCACCCCTGGCGCTCGGGGAGATCTGTCTCGTCATTTTTGTGCCCATGATAGCGAGAGCATGGTAAAAAAAAAAAAAAAAGAAAGGGTGCCGAAGGTTTTCAAAAAAAATATATATATATATA
>QGQJ01001029.1:0-47308 GCA_003206725.1 Blastomyces emzantsi
CGCGGGCATCCGGAATGTCCTTCTCGCGGTACTGGAGCAGGGTCGCGCCGCCCGTCACCGCATCGGCGGCGAGCCGGGCCAGATGGTCGCCGTCCGAGCCGCAGATTCCGACATCGAGGAGACCGTAGAGCCGCAGATCGACGGGCCGGCTCCCGGCCGTCGCGGAGATCGCGCTCGCTGCCATCGTGGTCACCCGCCCCCGCCCCGACCGGCCCCGCGCCGGCACCTTTCGGGCTGCCCAAACAGGGCCGCCCGAAAGGTGCCGGCGCGGGGCCGGTCGGGGCGGGGGCGGGTGACCACGATGGCAGCGAGCGCGATCTCCGCGACGGCCGGGAGCCGGCCCGTCGATCTGCGGCTCTACGGTCTCCTCGATGTCGGAATCTGCGGCTCGGACGGCGACCATCTGGCCCGGCTCGCCGCCGATGCGGTGACGGGCGGCGCGACCCTGCTCCAGTACCGCGAGAAGGACATTCCGGATGCCCGCGCGGCGCTCGCGCGGATCCGGGCGATCCAGGCCGCCGTCGGGGGGCGGGTGCCGGTGCTGGTCAACGACCGGGTCGACCTCGCCCTCGCGGCGGGCGCGGACGGCGTCCATCTCGGCCAGAGCGACCTCCACCCGGCCGAGGCGCGCCGCCTGCTGGGGGAGGGGGCGATCATCGGGTTGACCGTGAAGACCGCCGCCCAGGCCGACGAGCTGTACCGGCTCCCGGTCGACTACGCCTGTATCGGCGGCGTATTCGCCACGACCAGCAAGGACAATCCCGACCCGCCGGTCGGCCTCGACGGCTTCGCCCGCATCGCCTTCCGGGCCCGGCTCGCCCGGGGCGCGAGCCTGCCGCTCGGCGCCATCGCGGGGATCGGCCTGCACAACGCCGCCGACGTGATCGGCGCCGGGGCGGACGGCATCGCGGTGATCACCGCCCTGTTCGGGACTGAACCGGTGCGGCAGCGCGCCCGGGAGCTGTGCGCGGCCATCGACGCGGCCCTGGCGGCGCGGGGCGCCGCCCGGTGAGCGGCGCCAGCCCCATCGCGGTCACCATCGCCGGCTCGGATTCCGGCGGCGGCGCCGGCATCCAGGCAGACCTCAAGACCTTCTCGGCGCTCGGCGTCTACGGCGCCAGCGTGATCACCGCGCTCACCGCCCAGAACACACGGGGGGTCCAGGGCATCCACGACGTGCCGGCCGCTTTCGTCACCCAGCAGATCGACAGCGTCTTCTCCGACCTCGCAGTCGACGCCGTGAAGATCGGCATGCTGTCGCAGATCGCGGTGATCGAGGCGGTCGCCGACGGGCTGGCGCGGCAGGCCGGGACGGTCCCGGTGGTCCTCGACCCCGTGATGGTCGCCACCAGCGGCGACCGGCTGATCTCGGAGGACGCCGTGGCGGCGCTCCGGGACAGGCTGCTGACGCGCGCCGACCTGATCACCCCCAACCTGCCCGAGGCGGCGGTGCTGCTCGGCGAGGCCTTGGCCGAGGACGAGGCCGGCGCGGCGGCCCAGGCCCGGCGGCTGGTGGCTTTGGGCGCCCGCGCCGTGCTGATCAAGGGCGGCCACGGGCACGGCACCATGAGCGTCGACCACCTCGTGACCGCCGACGGTCACGCGCAGACCTTCGCGGCCCCGCGGCTCACCACGCAGAACACCCACGGCACCGGCTGCACCCTCTCGTCGGCGATCGCGGCAGGCCTCGCCCGGGGCCTGGAGCTGCCGGCGGCGGTGACGCTGGCCAAGGATTATCTGACGGCGGCCCTCAACGCCGCGGACCGGCTGGCGATCGGCTCCGGTCATGGCCCGGTCCACCACTTTCACGCGATCTGGCCCTGACTTCAGGGGGGTGGCCGCCTTGCGCCCGAGCGGCGATTGCGTTTGAAGAAGCGCACGATCGTTCGGATAACGGAACGGCCTAGGTGGACCGGTGACGATGCAGGATCAGGCGGAACGGCCCGACAGGGCGCGCGGACGCGACCTGCTGACCGGGGCGCAGGTGCTCTCCGGCCAGCTCGGCAAGACGATCCAGCGCCTGCGCAAGGCCTACAACCTCTCGCTGTCGGAACTCGCCGAGCAATCGGGCGTGGCGAAATCGATCATCAGCCAGATCGAGCGCAACGAGACCAACCCGACGCTGGCGACGATCTGGCGCCTCTCCCAGGCCCTCGACGTGTCGATCGACCGGGTCCTTGCGGCCGGCGACGAGGAGCCGTTCATCGAGAAGACCTCCCGGGCGGATACGCCGATCCTGGTCTCGGAGGACGGCAAGGTCCGGCTGGCGATCATCGGCTGGATCAAGACGATCGAGTGGCTGCAATGGTACGAGGTCACGGCCGACCTCGGCGGCGTCCTCGATTCGGACCCGCACCAGCGCGGCTCGGTCGAATCGCTCTCGGTCGCCGAGGGCGCGTTCGAGGTCGAGATCGGCGGCAGCGTGCAGCGGGCCCGGGCCGGCGAGACCCTGCGCTACCGCTGCGACCGCCCCCACCTCGTGCGCTGCATCGAAGGCCCCGCCCGGGCCACCATGGTGGTGATCATGAAGGCTGCCGTGATGGAGTGAGGCGCTCGGCCTCACCGATCCGGGCCGGGTCGAACGGCGTGGTCCGATAGATCTCGCTGATCCAATTGCCGAACAGCAGATGCGCGTGGCTCCGCCAGGAATTGCGCGGCGGCTTCGACGGATCGTCGTCGGGGAAGTAGTTGGCCGGCACCGCGGCGCCAGCATCGCGGATGTACTCGTCGGCGAGCGTGGCCGTATCGTATTCCAGGTGATTGAACATGTGGAGCGACCGGCGATCCGGATCGCTCAGGAGGCACAGGCCGGTCTCCGAGCTGTCGGCCAGGATGGACAGGCCGCTTCCGTCCGGGATGTCCTCCCGGCGCACCTCCGTCCAGCGGGAAACCGGGACGCAAAACTCGTCCGAGAAGCCGCGCAGATAGGGTGAGGCCGGGGCGTGATTCCGGTGGCGGAACACGCCGAACGCCTTGTGCGGGAGCGTCCGCTTCGGGATTCCGTAAAAGTGGTAGACGGCCGCCTGCGCCGCCCAGCAGATCGTCAGACAGCTATGGGCGTTCGAGCGCGTCCAGTCGAACACGCGACACAGTTCGGCCCAGTATCGCACCGCCTCGAAGGGCAGCCGCTCGACCGGGGCTCCCGTGACGATGAACCCGTCGAACCGCTCCTCCCGGACATCGCTCCAGGGCCGATAGAACGCATCCATGTGTTCGGCGGGGGTGTTGCGGGCGACATGGTCGGTCATCCGGACCAGGGTCAGCTCGACTTGGAGCGGGCTCGAACCGAGCAAGCGGGCGACCTGCGTCTCGGTGCTGATCTTGTTGGGCATCAGGTTGAGCAGGCCGATCCGCAGCGGCCGGATGTCCTGACGGACCGCATCGGTCTCGCGCATCACCACGACGCCTTCGGCCTCCAGGGCGCGGGCAGCGGGGAGATCGTCGGGGATCTTGATCGGCACGGTACGTCGTCCCTGTCGTTCGGGGCCGACCTCCGTGGCTTGATCCGCTTGGTTGCCGGCTCGGCCACATCCTCCTTGCGGAGCGCCACCTTGCCCGGATCGGCAGGTTGGCGTCGGGTGTCGGCCCGACTCTTGATGTGCGGTCAGAATTACCGAGACGGCTCAGGTTGTTCAAGGGCCGGCTCGCAGCCGATCGTGGATTCACGGCGCATGCGGGCGGCTCCGATCGTCGCCGTGACGGAGCGATCCCGTTTCGGCGCCTAGCAGGCGACCGCGTCCGACAGCGCGCGGTGGCGATAGTCGCGCGGGCTCAGGCCGTAGCGGTCCTTGAAGCGGCGGGAGAAATGAGCTTGGCTGGCGAAGCCGCAGCCATAGGCCAGGGCACCGAGCGGCATGTGGAGATATCCGGGATCGGCCAGGCGGTTGGCCGCAACACTCAGGCGGCGGTGCCAGATCCAGTCGGAGATGTGCTGTCCGCGCTCGTGGAACAGCTCCTGGAGGCGCCGCAGCGACACGCCGGTCGCGGCCGCGAGGTGGGGCGGATCCAGCGTCTGGTCGTGGAGGTTGGCCTCGATATAGGCCTTGGCGCGCTGGACCACGACGCTGCCGTGAACCGGCCGGGGCACCTCCTGCGCCATGCGCTCGGCCAGGCTGGCGACGACGAGATCAATTCCCACCCCGACCATGCGCTCGGCCGTGTGAGCGGGCAGCCGGTCCCCCTCGCGCAGGAGGTTGGACAGGAACGAGCGGGTCAGGGTCGTGACCGGCAATTCGCCGCCGACGGTCAGGCCGGCGAAGATCCGGGCGGGACCCAGCACGCCCTCCAGCCGCTCGCGCGGGATCGCGATGGCCAGCACCTCGCTGTACCCGTTGTGCTCGATCGTCCAGGGCGTATTCGTGTCCCGGATCGCGAAGTCGCCGGCCGTGTCCGTGCTCGACCGATCGTTCTGGTCCGAGCGCACGGTGCCGGTCAGCACCATGCTCATGAAGAGATGATCGGTCTTGTGATTTTCGTGCCGGAGCGTTCGCGGTGTCGTCGCTGCACGGAGATTGCGCAACGCGAACTTCGTGAAGTCCAGACCGCCAATACTGACACCGTCGATCGTCGCGTCGAACGGCTCCTCGCCCAGGCAGTTCTGTGCCATCGGGACGAGGCGGTCTTCGCAAACATCCCGCCAGCTGCGAAACCGATCTTTCGGTAAAACTCCGTCCGTCGAGAAGATGGTCTGCATCGCGGCTGCGCTATGGCCGCGATTGTTGCAACCTGCAACCATAAAGTTTGCAAAGTACACATATGCACAATCGGAGGCAGAGCTTTGGCCGGCCTGCCGCGTGCCTCGCGCGTTTCGGCGCGCTCACCTGACGTGCTTCCCTCCAAGCGGCAGGGGCTAGCGATCCGCGGCGCGCTCGTCGCTCAGATTGATCGGCTGCGCAGGCGCGGGCCGACGCCTTACGCCGCCGGCGACCTCAGCCAACGCGCCGGCTTCCGGAGGTGAGGTCCCGTGTCTTCGAGCGGAGCCCTCAGCGCCCGGTATTCACCCACCGCACCACGTCGGCCAGCACGGTGGTCAGCGCCCGGTCGAGGGCGCGGGCGCCGTTGCCGGCATCGATCTTGGCCACCGGCACGCGGGCGGTGAAGATCCGGGCGGCGGTCACCTTGCCGGTGCCGTCGGCCACGAGCTTCAGCGAGAGGTCGACCACCGCTTCCCCGGTCGTTGCCTGGATATCGAAGGCGCGGATCTCGCTGATCAGCTGATAATCGGCCACGACCTTGTCGCCGGGCCGGCTGACCGAGCGGAGCCGGCCGGAATTCTCCAGGCTCTGGAGGAGGCGGGTCTGGATCAGCCGCGGCAGCCGGTCGGCCCATTGGCCGCCGCCCAGGAAGGCGAGGGCGCCGCCCGATTCACGCACGATGATCCGGTCGGCCTCGAAGGGCTGGATGCCCACCGGCTCCGAGACCGCGATGGAGCGGCCGGCCGCGACCGGTCGCCCGGCCGAGGGCAAAGCCGCGAGGTCGAAGGTCAGCGGTGCCGCGCCGCCACCGCAGCCGCCCAGCAGGGCAGCGAGCAAGGCGGCGGCGAGGAGGTGGGACGAGCGGGCCATACGCACAACCTGAGAAACCCCGCCGGCGAGCGGCAGAGCTGTATAAGCTATGCCGCAGAAACTATCCCTGGCCTGTATCCGTGCCGTGCGCCGGAACACATCGACCCGGCAGCGGACGATTTCAGCGGCCGCCGTTGTATTCGGGCAACGTCGGCTTGCCCCCGAAGATCACCTGGCTCGGGTCGCGCTCCAGGCTGCGCACGGTCCGGTTCAGGGTGTTGAGGGTGCGCTGGCCGTCCCCGGACAGGGCCTCCACCTCCCGGCGGCCGGTGCCGCTGAGCCGGCCGAAATTGGTCGACATGCTGGCGGTGCGCTTGTCGAGATTCTCCGACATGGTGCGGAACGCCTTGCCGGCGTCGCGCACCGAGACCGCGGCGGCCCGGATCTCCGCGAAGGTGCTGGAGCCCTCCTGGCCGGCGGCGGAGCCGAGGAAGCTCTGGGCACCGTTGAGCACCCCGTCGATCTTGTCGGCCGAGGCGTTGAGCTTGGCCGCCAGGGAGCGGGCATCGTGCACCGCCCCCTCGATGTCGGGGCTCGACTTGGACAGGGCCGCCGAGAAGCGGTCGGCGTTGTCGATTACGTGGCCGAGCTTCACCCCGTCCACCGCCTTGACCAGGGTCGCGATGTTCGGGCCGGCATCGGCCAGCGTCTTCGAGAACGCCTCGACATTGGTGAGCGCGCGGTTGATCGCGCCCTCGTTGCCGGCCACGATCCGGTCCAGGCGGGCGAGCATGTCGTCGGCCCGCTGCGCCACCTGGCGGGCGAGCGCCATCATGTCCTGCATGTCGGAGGAATCGGCGAAGATCGTCGGCGGCTCGCCATTGGCCATCGGCGTGAGCACCGGGGCGTCGGCGTTGCCGCCCGACAGGGAGATCACCGAGACGCCGGTCAGCATCGCCGAATCGAGGCGGGCCCGGGTATCGGCCCGGAGCGGCGTCGAGGGATCGACCTTGATCTGGGCGAGCACCCGGCGGGGATCCTGCGGGGCGAGGCGGATATCGGTGACCTCGCCGACCTTGATGCCGTTGAAGTTCACGCTCGAGCCGCGGGAGAGGCCTCCGACCGAGCCGGAGAACACGATGCGGACGGTCTGGCTGACCTGCCGCGACGAGCCACCGGAGAGCCACAGCACGGTACCGAAGCCGGCCAGGATGACGGCGAGGGTGAAGGCCCCGATGAGGGCGTAGTTCGCGCGGGTTTCCATGCGGTCAGCCTGCGGTTCCGCTCGGCGAACAGGATCGGGCCGAGCTGCGGGTCCACGGTCCCGGACGGGACCGGGACGGGATCAGGGGGAAGGGACGGTCAGGCATGCGCCGGCACGCCGGTGGTGAGGGCGCGGGCGCGCTTGCCGTGGAAATACGAGCGCAACCAGGGATGGTCGCTCGCCAGCATCTCCTCGATCGTCCCGGCGGCGATGATCTGGCCGTCGCCGAGCGCCGCGATGCGGTCGCAGGCGGTGTAGAGGCTGTCGAGGTCGTGGGTGACCATGAACACGGTCAGGCCCAGCGTCTCCTTCAGGGTGGAGACGAGGTCGTCGAACTCGCCCGCGCCGATCGGGTCGAGGCCCGAGGTCGGCTCGTCCAGGAACAGGATCTCGGGATCGAGCGCGAGGGAGCGGGCGAGGGCCGCGCGCTTGATCATGCCGCCGGACAGCTCCGAGGGCAGCTTGTCGGCGGCGTCCGGCTTGAGGCCGACCATCTCGATCTTGAGCCGGGCGAACTCGTCGAGCAGGCGCTCGGACAGGTTCAGGTGCTCGCGCATGGGCACCTGGATGTTCTGCTTGACGGTGAGCGCCGAGAACAAGGCGCCCTGCTGGAACAGCACGCCCCAGCGCTGCTCCATGCGGCGACGCTCGGCATAGGTCATGCCGTCGACGTCGCGGCCGAACACCTCGATCGTGCCCGCCCGCTTGGGCGTGAGGCCGAGAATCGTCCGGGTGAGCACCGACTTGCCCTGGCCCGAGGGCCCGACGAACCCCATGATCTCGCCGGCCCGGATGTCGAGGTTCAGACCTTTCAGGATGTTGCGGTCCCGGAAGCCGACCACGAGGTCGCGCACCCGGATGATGGGCGCGGGGCCGGCGGCGGTCTCGGGCATGGCGGGGGCGATCATCTGGACGGGCTCAGAAATCGATCGCGGCGAAGAACACCGCGAACAATCCATCGAGGACGATGACCATGAAGATGGACTTCACGACTGAGGCGGTGACGTGGCGGCCCAGCGATTCGGCCGAGCCCTCCACGGCGAAGCCCTCGATCGTGGCGAGGATCCCGATGATCAGCGCCATGAACGGCGCCTTGATCAGCCCGACCATGACGTGGTGCACGCCCACCGCCGCCTGGAGCCGGACCAGGAACTGATCGAGCGTCAGGCCGCCATACAGCATGGCGGTGAGGCCGCCGCCGGTGAGCGCCGCCAGGTCGCCGATCAGGGTCAGCATCGGCAGGCCGACCATCAGGGCCAGCACCCGCGGCACGATCAGGATCTCGACGGGATCGAGGCCCATGACTCGCAGGGCGTCGACCTCCTCGCGCATGCGCATCGAGCCGATCTCGGCGGTGATCGCCGAGCCGGACCGGCCCGCCACCATGATCGAGGTGAGCAGCACGCCCATCTCGCGCAGGATCAGCAGGCCGATCAGGTTGACCACGAAGGTCTGCGCGCCGAAGCGCTGGAGCTGGAAGATGCCCTGCTGGGCGACGATGCCGCCGACCAGGAACGAGATCAGCACGATGATCGGCGTGCCGTTGAACGCCACCTGCTGGATCTGGTTGACGAGCGCCGTGCCCCGGAACGTGCCCGGCCGCAGGGCCACGCGCCCGCAGGCGGCGATCACCTCGCCCAGGAAGGCGAGGGCGGTGACGAATTCGCGCCCGCCGCGCACGGTCTCGCGGCCGATCGTGTCGAGGGCGCCAAGGATCAGGCCGGGCCGGGCCGGCGGCGCGGAATCGGGCTCGCGCAGGCGCACCTCGCCCAGCAAGGTGCGGTGCTCGGGCCGCATGCCGACATAGGTCAGCCGGCCCCCCGCTTGCTCGATCTCGGCGCGGGTCCGCTCGAGCACCCAGGCGCCCAGCGTGTCCAGGCGCTCGATCCCGGAGAGATCGGCCGCCACGGGACCGGCCCGCCCGGCCGCCAGCAGACGCGCCGCATTCGCCTCGACGGTCGGCGCCTGGTCGGCGGTCCAGCGCCCGTCGAGCGCCAACCGACCGTCGGCCGGCCGGTCCCGCAGCGACGCGCCGGGAACCATGCCCTCGCTCAGCAAGACCTTCACTCCTCGATTGAGGCACCACCCTGCCGTGGGGTTATGTCGACATTACGGTTGACGATCCGTGTCCAACGTCAGCCGATCGGCGCGGCCGGAGGCGAGCGCCAGGGCCAGGCCGCCGGCCGCGAGCGGGGCCATCAGCAGGAAGGCGAGGGGGCCGCCGGCCCGGTAGGCCAGACCGCTCGCCAGGGTCGCGACCACGGAGATGCCGGCATTAACGGCGCTGAGCGTGCCTTGCGCCCGCCCGCGCGCGCCCTCGGGGGCGAAGGCCGACACCGCCGCCATCGCGCCGAGCTGAGTCGCCCCGAAGGTCAGGCCGTGCAGGCCCTGGAGCGGCACCAGCGCGGCCAGATGGTCGCCGACGAGGTACATGCCGATCGCCCGCAGGATCGCGGCGCCGGCGCCGAGGGTCAGGAGCCGCATCGGACTCCGCCAGGACGCGGGCAGGGCGGTGATTCCGGCAAACAGCGCGATCTCGGACAGCACCCCGGTGGCCCAGAGCGCGCCGACCCAGACCGGCCCGATGCCCTGACTCGTCCAGTAGATGCTGCCGAACCCGTAGATCGCCCCGTGGCTCGCCTGAATCGCCGCCGCTGCGCCGATGCAGAGCCAGAGCTTCAACGGCAGGCGCGGCCGGACGGCGCCGGCCGGGACCTGCGGCAAGGCCACGACCGAGCGGCTGCGCCAGGCCACAAGGCCCGCCGCCAGGGCGAGGCCGGTGAGCAGCAGCGGCACCGCGAGTTGCCCGCCCAGCGCCGAGAGCAGGAATCCCCCCGCCAGGTTGGCCAGCAGGAACGCGATGGAGCCGGCCATCCGGATCCGGGCGTAGACCAGGCGGGCGTCCCGGCGCACGGCCGCGAGCGTCAGGTAATCGATGCAGGGGACGAGCGGCGCGCCGGCCACCGCGTTGAGCAGGATCAGCAGCGCGAGCAGGGGCCAGCCGATCCCGGCGGCCCCCGGCATCAGCGCGTAGGTCAGGCTGAGGGCGAGGCTGCCGAGCAGGATCAGCCGGCGCGGGCCCAGCCCCCGGTCGAGCAGGCTCATCAGCGGCGCCGTCGCGACGATCCGGGTCGCGATCGGCAGGGCCAGGAGCACGCCGATCACCCCGGCATCGAGGCCGAGGCCGTCGAGCCAGATCGGCATGAACGGCATCGCGATGCCGATCTCGGTGAAGACGACGGCGTAGAGCAGCGACAGGCGCGCCGGGCCGGACGGGCGATGCAAGGATGGATATTCCCGGATGAGAGGCGGAGGATGCTCTCGGACCTGGGCGCCGTAAGCGCCCGTTAAACCCTCCCTGTCAATTTGCCGGCCTCCGGGTCGCGCCCTGTGCCGGCCGTCGCCGCGCCGGCCTTTCGGGTTCGGAGGGATCCCATGTCCGGTTCAGCCCCTGCAGGCGCCGTCGCCGAGTACGAGGCGATCGAGGCGACCATGTGCCTCAGCGAGCGCGGGCGCTGGTTCCTGGCCGAATATGCCCGCCGCAACCGGGCCGCCGAAACCGAGATGCTGCTCGGGGCCATGCGCCGGCTCGAACACGCGGTGGCCGCCGACCGGGATCAGCAGACCGTCGGACAGCTGCACGGCAACCTCGTCGAGATGGCCGCGGCGATCAGCCAGACCAAGGCCGAGATCGCCGCGATCAGTGCGCGCGACAACGAGCCGACCCGCCTGACGCAGGCCTCGCTGGCGCTGGACGCGATCGTGCGCGAGACCGAGCAGGCGACCTCCGACATCCTCGGTTCGGCCGAGGCGATCCAAGAGGCGGCCTGGACCCTGCGCGAGCGCAGCGCCGACGCCACGATCTGCGATGCCCTCGATCGGCACGCGACCGCGATCTACACCGCCTGCTCGTTCCAGGACCTCACCGCCCAGCGCACCGCCCGGATCGTCTACACCCTGCGCTATCTCGAGGACCGGCTGGCCTCGATGATCGCGATCTGGGGCAGCGCCGCCGAACCGATCCCGCCGATGCCGGGCGATCCGGCCGCGGGCGCCGGCCCGCAGGTCCAGCCCTCCGACCTCTGCCAGAGCGACATCGACCGCTACATCGCCATGGAAGTTCCGGCCGTCACGGCCGCCGCCCTCGTCGCCCAGCCCGGAAGCCCACCGCTCCACGAGGATATCGTGTTTGTGCCGGTCTCGGACGGGGAGGTGTCCGAGACGGCCGACCCGGACGTGCTCGACGACGACGCTGATGCCGAGGACGGATCTGCGGATGCCGCGTCGGCGGAGGATTGGGCCGACCTCGTGGCGGCCTCCCCCGAGCCCGCCGCCGAACCGGATGGGCCGATCCTGAGCTTCGCCGCGATCGACGCGCTGCCGCCGGAGCAGCGGCTCGCCCTGTTCGCCTGACGGCGCGGAGCGGCCCTGCTATCAGGGCTCCCCGCCCGCCGAGGGTCGTGAGACGAAAAACCCCGTGGCCCTGAACCTGATCAAGCTCTGCGTCGGACCCGCCTCCATCGCCGACCTCGAAGCCCGTCAGGAACGGTACCGGGACGAGGCTTTGCGCGACGGCCGGCCGGCCGACCCGTTTCACGTCACCCGCACCCTACCCAAGCGCCATCGCGAGATCGCCGGAAAGGGCTCGATCTACTGGGTGATCCGCGGGACCCTGTCCTGCCGGCAGGCGATCACCGCGATCGAGAAGCTGACCGGCGAGGATGGCATCCCGCGCTGCCGGCTGGTCTTCGACCCGCGCTTGATCCCGGTGACGCCCCGGCCCTGCCGTCCGTTCCAGGGCTGGCGCTATCTCACGGGGCGCGACGCGCCGGCCGATCTCGGAGCCGGACAATCGGGCGACCTCGCCGAGATGCCCGAGGCGCTGCGCCGCGAGCTGGTCGGCCTCGGCCTCCTGTAAGAGCTTGAACACTCGTTCGATTGTCATCGCCCGGTCAGGCTGGCGCTGACCCGGTCTCGCCGGCGCGGGGCCCTCTGAGGTCCCGCGCCGCCTAGCGGCCTACGCCCCGTCGAACCGCCCGCTGGCATGGGCCAGCATCGTGTAGACCTTGCCGGTCTCCGAGGTGAGGTAGGCGTCGGTCCGCTTGGCGTCGCTGTCGTTCTTGACGACGTCGCCGAGCAGCCGCTCGAACTCACCCACGTAGCGGTCGACGCTGCGGCGGAACTCCGCATCGGTCCGGTAGCGGCGCTGGATCTCCGCGAAGGTGGTCCGGCCCTGCGGGGTGTAGATGCGGGGGTCGAACAGGTTCGGCTCGCCGCGGCGGTAGCGCTCCCACAGGTCGACCACGGTCCGGTGCTCGATCATCCGGGCGATGTCGGTCGAGATCGTATCGAGGGCGATCCGCCCGGTCTCGGCAGGGGCCTGGGACGGCGCCTGGGCAGGCGCCTGGGACGGGCGGCCCGACGGGGCCGGGGCGGCGGCACTGGTGGCCGCCGGCTCGGCATCGTCGTCCTCGTCCAGGGAGGCGCGGGTCAGCAGGTCGGACAGCCAGCCGCGCTTGGCACCGCCGGCCGTCATGGCGACGGGACGGGCGGTCGCGGAGGGCCGCGGCGCCTCGATCCGGGCCGGACCGGTCGCGGCCCGGGCCGGCGCCGCCGGCAGGGACGGGGCCGGGGCAGCCTGAGGCGGCGGCGCGGACGGAGCCGGGGCGTTGCTGGCCTGCGGTGCCGCGGCGGCGCGGGACCCGCCCTCCGCGACCCGCCGCTGGGCCTGCGGCTGGGCGACATCCACCGACCGCGTGGTGCGGGACACCAGGGCCGACAGCTCGTTGAGCGCCTTGATCTGGTCCGCCACCACGCGGCGCATCTCGCCGGTGGCATCCTGCGTCTCGCGCGGCAGGTCGAGGACGCCCCGGGCGAGTTCGGCGCGGGTCGCGTCGAGCTCGCCGCGGATCGAGCCCGCCATATCCCGCAGGGACGAGACGGAGGCGCCGAACTTGGTCTGCGCCTCGTCGAGGCCGCTGCGCATCTCCCGCGCCGCCTCCTCGATCGCCCGGCGCACGCCCTGGGCCGCCTTCTCGCTCTCGGCCCCGGCGCTGTCCTTCAGGCCCTCGAAGGCGCTGGTGACCGAAGCCCCCGCACCCTCCGCCGAGCGCGTGAGCGACTCGCCGACGGCGCGGGCGCGCTCCTCGGCGGTCCGCAGCGTCCGCTCGATGGTCTCGGACAGGGCGTTGCCCTGCTGCTCCAGGGCGCTGGCGCGCGCCTCGAAGCCGGCCAGCGCCTCCGCGAGCGCCGCCTCGCGCCCCGACAGGGTCGCCCCCAGCCGCTGCTCGATCTCGGCGAGCGACGAGGCCGCCCGGTCCAGCGCCGACACGTGCACGGAGGTCTGCTCGCCGAGCGCGCGGCCGCGGCCGTCGAGGGTCCCGGCGAGGCCCGACGCCTCGCGCAGCGCCGTGTTGGCGACCTCGCGCAGGGCCTCGACCTGGGCCGCGACGCCGGCGGTGGCGCGGCCGGTCTCGGAGGCGATCCGCTGCAGCGCCGACTGGACCTGCTCGACCCGGCCAGCCAGGCCCTGCTCGATCGCGCCAAGGTTGGTGCCGGCCCCGGAGACCAGCTCGCTGAGCGCCGCGTTGGCGCCCTCGATCCGCTGGAGGACGGCGCCCAGCTCCCGGCCGAGCCGGTCGTTGGTCTCGAACAGCTCGGTGAGGGCGCGGCCGGCACCGTCGTCGATGGCCGCGCGCAGCAGCTCGGCCGAGGCCCGCGACTGCGCGGCCAGTTCCTCGGTCTGCAGCCGCAGGGTCTCGGCGAGCGGCACGCCGGTCTCGATCAGCACCCGCTCGATCGAATCGGCCCGGTCGGCCAGGGCCCGCGACAGGTCGAGCATCGGCCCGTCGATGGCGGAGCGCAGGCGCTCGACATGCCCTTCCAGGCTGTCGCCGACCGCACGGCCGCTGCCGTCGACGCTGGCGATCAGCGCCCCGCCCTTCTCCTCGATGGCGCGGACCAGCGCCTCGGCGCTCTCCGCGAGGCGGCGCGACAGGGCCTCGCCGCGGGCATCGACCAGCGCGCCCAGGGCGGTGGCCCGGCGCTCGAAGCCGGCCCCCAATGCCTCGGTGCGGGCATCGATCAGGCCCGCCAAAGCGGCCTCGCGCCGGCTGAGCGTCTCGGCCAGGGCGGCGTTGTGCGCGTCGACCTGCTCCGCATGCGCCCGCGCCCGCTCGTCGAGCGCGGCGACAAGGCTGGCGGTGCGCTCGTCCATGAGACCCGCGAAGGCCTCGTGGCGGTCGTCGAAGGCGTTGGCCAGCGTCTCGGCGCGCTGGGCGACCAGCGTCGCGAACAACCGCATGCGGCTGTCGATGCGCTGGGTGAAGGCGTCGGCGCGGGCATCGACCCCGCGGGCGAGCGCCTCGCTCTGGGCCTCCACCGACTGCACCAGGGCGGCGGTGCGCCCTTCCACGACGCCGTCCAGGTCGCGGATCCGGGCGTCGAAGGCCTCGACCAGCGAGCCCGTGCGGCCCTGGGCGGCCTCGAGCAGCGACTGGCTGCGCTCGTTGACGAGCGCCTCGATCGCCGAGCGCGCCTCGTCGAAGGTTGCGCGCAGGGTCTCGATCCGGGCGTCCAGGAGGGCGGCCACGCCCGTGGGCGCCGCGTCGAGGAGGTTGCGCAGATCCTGCGTGCGCGCCTGGACCGCCATGGCGATCTCCCGGCCCCGGTTCTCCACGGAGATCTCGAGGCTGGATTGCGCCCGCTCGAACAGCGTCTGGAGCTGGCCGCTGCGCGTCTCGAACGCCTCGGCGAACTGGCTCTCGCGCGCTTCGAGGAGGCCGGCGATGGCCGGGCTCGCCTGCTCGATCGCGCTCCGCAGGGCCTGGGTCCGATGCTCGATCGTGCCAGCGATCTCGCGGCTGCGGCCGTCGACCAAGCGGTCGATCTCGGCTTGCGCCCGGGCGAACAGAGCTTCGAGCTGGCCGCTGCGGGCCTCGAACGCCTCGGCGAATTGGTGCTCGCGGGCCTCCATCATTCCGGCGATGGCCGGGCTCGCCTGCTCGATCACGCTCTGCAGGGCCTGGGTCCGGTGCTCGATCGTCCCGGCGATCTCGCGGCTGCGGCCGTCGACCAGGCGGTCGATCTCGGCTTGCGCCCGGGCGAACAGAGCTTCGAGCTGGCCGCTGCGGGCCTCGAACGCCTCGGCGAATTGGTGCTCGCGGACCTCCATCATTCCGGCGATGGCCGGGCTCGCCTGCTCGATCACGCTCTGCAGGGCCTGGGTCCGGTGCTCGATCGTCCCGGCGATCTCGCGGCTGCGGCCGTCGACCAGGCGGTCGATCTCGGCTTGAGCCCGCTCGAACAGGGCCCGCAGGTCCGCGAAGCGCGCGTCCAGCAGGTCGGCCATGTCGGTGGGGGCAGCGTCGAGGGTCTGGCGCAGGCCCTCGGTCCGGGTCGTGATCGTGTCGGCGAGTTCCTGGCCGCGTACCTCCACGAGGTCGCGCAGACCGGCCTGGGCCTCCTCGAACAGGGCGCGCAGGCGCTGCGTGCGGCTGTCGAGCGTCGCGGCGAGCTGGCGCTCGCGGGTCTCGACCAGAGCGGTGACGGCGGCGGGCGCCTCCTCCAGCATCGTCCGCAAGGCCTGGATCTTGGTGTCGACCGAGGCGGCGAAGCGGCCACCGCCGCCCTCCACCACCGCGTCGAGGGCGTTGTGGGCTTCCTCGAACAGGGTCCGCAGACCCTGGGCGCGGGCATCCAGGGTCTCGGCGAGACGGTTGCCGCGGCCCTCGACCAGGTTCTCCAGGTGACCGAGGCGCTCGTCGAACAGGCTGCCGAGCGCCTGCGTCCGGGAATCCAGGCTGCCGGCGGCGCTGCCGAAGGCTTCCTCGACGGCGGCGATCAGCGCGCGGCCGCGGGTATCCAGAGCCTCGTTGAGCGGGCCCATGCGGCCGTCGAGGGTGCTGGCCAGGGTGCCGGCATGGCCGTCCAGCATCACGCGGATCTGGTTGGTGCGGTCGTCGAGCAGGCCGTGGACCGAGCGCACGCCCTCGTCGAGCAGGCCGCTGATGTCGGCGGTGCGGCTCGACAGGGTGTGGCCCAGGCGGCCCTCGCCGGCCTCGAGCATGCGCTCGGCATCCGCGATGGTCTGCTGGAGCTTGGCCAGGACGCTCTCGCCGCGCTGGTCGATCAGCTCGGCCAGCGAGGTGCCGCCGCGGTCGAACAGGCGCGCCAGCTCGGTGATGCGGCCGCCGATCGCCCCGAACACGGTCCGGCCCTTCTCGTCGAGCTCGCTCGACATGGCGGTGATGCGCTCGTCGATCAGCTTCGCCAGCAGCTCCGAGCGCTCGGCGAAGGCCGCGCGCACGGCCTCGGTGCGGGCGGAGAGGGCCGCGTCGGCGCTCTGGGCCCGCTCGTCGACCAGCTGGACGATCTCCTGGATGCGGCCCGACAGCGAGGCTTCGAGGACGCGCGTCGATTCCGCAACGGCGCCGGTGAGGGTGCCGATGCTGTCGGCCATCGCCTTGTCGATCCCGCCGGTCCGATCGGTGATCGTGGCGACCAGGTCGCGGGTCCGGCCGGCCAGCTCCTCGTCGACCGCGCGGGTGCGCGCCTCGATCAGGCGGATCGCCTCGAAGGCCTGCACGCCGAAGCTCTCGTCCACCAGGCGGGCGCGCTCCTCCAGGGCGTTGGCGATCTCCTGCAGGCGATTGATGACGCCCGCGTCGAAATGCTCCGCGCTGCCCGCGATGCGGCGGGCCATCTCGGCGGTGCGCCGGTCGATATCCTGTCCGAGCCCTTCGGCCCGGCCATCGAGCATCGCGACCAGGTTGCGGCTGCTCTCGTCCATGATCCGGGCCATCTCCCCGGTCCGGGCGGCCAGCGCCTCGTCCAGGGCCTTGCCGCGGGAGTCGATCCGGTTGTCGACATGGTCGACCAGGTTGGCCACGAGCTCGCCGATCTCGGCCGCGCGCTTGGCCGAACGCTCCTCCAGGGTGCCGAGATGGGTCTCGACCAGGCTGCCGGCCTCGCGGGCGCGGGTCGCGATGGTCTCGGCCACGGCCTGGCCCTTCACGGTGATGAGCCGGTCCATCTCCTCCAGTCGCGCCCCGACGGTCTCGCCGAGATGGGCCGTGTCGCGGCCGATGCGGTCGGCCAGGATGTCGCCGCGGGCGATGGTCTCCTGCAGGGCGGCAAGGCGGCTGCCGAGCGTCTCGTCAATGGCCCGGACACGGCCGTCGGCGGTCTCGGCGAAGCTCGCGCCGGTCTGGCTGAGCGTGTCGGCGATGCGGGCGCCCTGGCTCGCCACCGCGAGCACGATGTCGCGGCCGGTGCCGCTGATCCGGGTCTGGGTCTCCTCGGCGTGGCTGGCCAGGAGCTCGGCGACGCCCTTGCCGTGCGCGCCGAAGGCCGCCTCCATCTCGCCGATGCGGGCGGCGAGGTCGTCCGAGATGGCGCGGGCGGCCTGCGACAGGCTGCCGGTGGCATCGTTGGTGCGGGCCGACAGCTCGCGGTTGAGGTCGTCCAGGGCGGCGCGCAGGGCGGTCAACGCCGCGGAACCGCGCTCGCCGAACTCGGTGCCGGCCCGGTCGGCGGCGTCGCGGAAGCGGGCGAGCAGGCTCGCGGTCTCGGCCTCGACGGCGCTGGTCACCTCGGCCGAGCCGTGGCGCAGGGTCTGGAGGGTATCGACCAGGCGGGCGGAGGCGTCGCGGGTATGGGCCTCGACCTCGCCGGTGACCGCGCTGGCGGAGCCACGCAGGGACTGGACGGCGGCGGCGGCCCCGGCCTCGAAGCCGTGGCCCAGCGCCGAGAAGGCGGATTCCAGGGTCTGGGTGGCAGCCTGGGTCCGGTCGGTGATGTGGCCGCCGGCGCGCTCGGCCGCGGCTTCGACGCGGGTCTCGAGATCCAAGGCCTGCACCGTCACGGTGTCGTGCAGGCGCGCGGCGATCCCGTCCATCCGCTCGGCCAGGGCGTTGCCGCGCTCCGAGATCGTCTCGGCGATCCGCTCGGCGGTGCCGATCAGCTCGTCGCGCACGGTGCCGGCCTGGTTGGTCAGCGTCTCGCCGACGCCGCCCATGGCAAGCGCGAGGGCGGCCTGCGCGTCGCGGCCGCGGCTCTCGATCGCCTCGGCGACGGAGAGGCCGGCATTCTCGATCTCGCTGCGCAGCGCCAAGCCGCGGCCGGCGATGTCCTGGGTGAGTGCGGCCCCCGTCTCGGCGAAGCGCGCGGTGATCTGGGTCCCCATCGCGCCGAAGCGCTCCGTCAGCTCGGAGCCCCGCGACAGGAAGGCGTTCTCGAGGCCGATCACCGAGCGCTCGAAGCTCTCGCGCACGACGCCGCCCTGGCGCTCCAGGGTCTCGCTCACGCGCAGGCCGGTCTCGGCCAGGCTCTGGGCCACGGAGGCGGTGCTCTCGGCGATCCGCCCGGTGAGGGCATTCCCGGTTGCCTCGAAGGCGCCGCTCACGTCGCGGGCGCGGGTCTCGAAGGCCCGCGTCAGGGTCTCGCCGACCTCCAGCAGGCTGCCGCGCACGCTCTCGCTGGTGTTTGCGAGGCTCTCGATCAGCTCGTCGCCGCGCCCGGTCATCAGGTTGACGACCCGGTCGCCCGCGTCACCCAGGGAGGCCGTGATGGCGGCGCCGCGGGCGTCGAGCGCCCCGGTCACGCGCTCGCCGGCGCCGGTCAGCGCCATGACGATCCGCTCGGACGCGCCTTCCAGCTCCTGGCTCAGGCTCTGGTGCGAGCCGGTGATCGCGCCGCGCACGCGCTCGGCGTTGGTGACGATGGATTCCCGCTGGGCGACCAGTTCCTCGACCAGGGAGCGGATGCGGATCTCGTTGTCGGAATAGGCCCGCTCCAGCGTGGCGATCTCGCCGCGGACCAGGGTCTCCAGCTCGCCGGCTCGGGCGAGCGCACGCTCGACGCCGTCGCCGACCGCGGCGACTTCCCGGCGCACGGTCTGCGACATGGTCAGGACGGCATCGGTGGAGAAGCTTTCGGGCTCGGCCAGGCGCACCGCGACCTCGCCGACCGCACGGGCGACGAGGCGCATCTCCTGGGCCCGGGCCGCCAGCATGGCGGCGATCACGAACAGGACGACCGGGCCGAGCAGGGCGGCGGCGCCCACCGTCGCCTGGAGGGCGGTGAGGCCCGAGACGACGCCGCGCAGGTCGCCGCCGGATTGCAGCCAGGCGACCAGAACCAGGCCGGCGATCCAGGCGAGACCGGCCAGAAGCGCGAACAGATAGGGCTTGGGCGAGGACCGCACTCGCAGGGTTTGCTGCAGGATGCCGATGTTGCGCCGGTCGTCATTCGCCACCAGCGAACGGTCGGGCGGCAGCAGGCCGCCCTCGCGCCGCGGGCGCTCGCGGCCGGGCGGGGGCAGGTCGGAAGCCAGCGGCGGGTCGAGGTCGAGGCGCGGCGGCGTCTGGCGGCCGGCCGGATCGAGGGCGCCGTCGAGCAGGGGATCGGCATCCCCGACATCGGGCAGGCGCGGCTCGGCGCGGCTTTCGGTGCCGGTCGGCGTCAGGGCGTCGAGGTTCAGCGCCTGCTCGATCGCAGAGAGCGCGGCCTCGGCCGGGTCCTTCAGCTTCTTCTCGGTCGCCATTCAACGCCTCGTCACACGGGTTTCACCGGCACCTGGGGAGGCTGATGCCAGAGACGCAACGTCCCGTTTACCATTACAGGATTAGACGCGGACACCGATTGCCGATACCCGAGCCGCCGGCCGACCCCAGAAACCGTTACCGGTATGGTTACTGGCGCCGCTGCCTTCCGGCCCCACCATCTTGGCGCAGATGAGGGTCCCTGCGCGATCCCCGTCCAGCGAATCGGGGGGTGAATCATGGGGATCGGTTCGGCAACCCCCAGAAGATTGCGGATTCCGGGAGTGCGAGCATGCTGGCCATCGACCGTGCGGAGCTCGATGCGCAGACCGGCGGCGACGCGGCGCTGGCTCATGAGGTGCTGGCGCTGTTCGCCGGCCAATGCCGCTCGATCCTGCCCCGGCTCACCGACCCGGCCCTGCCGGTCCCCCAGCGCGCCGACCTCGCCCACACCCTGAAGGGATCGGCCGCCGGCGTCGGCGCCACGCGGGTCCGGGCCTGCGCGGACGCCGTCGAGGCACAGTTGCGCGCCGGCGCCGAGCCGGCCGCGCTCGACGCGCTCGTTCAGGCCGTCGCGGCGGCGCTGGCCGAAATCGAGCCCGCGCAGTGAGCTGACGTCCTCGCCGAACGGGTATCCCCTCAGGTATCCCCTTGGGCGACGCACGCTCTAAATCTGAGGCGCGCGTTCCGACCGAGCGCGCCGATGCGGCGATCGATCCGGAACGGACCGCCGCCGCCGCGCTTGCATTCCATGGCCTCAGCCGCCAAGCAGTCACCCCGCCCGTCGAAGCGAGGCCGCTCGACGCGAGCCCGGAGCCGAGCATGCCCAAGATCACTTACGTCGACCACGCCGGGACGGAGAGGACCGTCGAAGGCAGCGTCGGCGCGACCGTGATGGAGACGGCGTTGCGCAACAACGTCCCGGGCATCGACGCGGAATGCGGCGGCGCCTGCGCCTGCGCCACCTGCCACGTCTACGTGGCCGACGATTGGATCGACGTCGTGGGCAAGGCCCAGGACATGGAGCAGGACATGCTCGATTTCGCCTCCGACGTGCGCGAGAATTCCCGCCTGTCCTGCCAGATCAAGATCGCGCCGAACCTGGACGGGCTGGTCGTCTCGACTCCGGCGCAGCAGGGGTAGCAGCCCTCACCGCACCAGCGCCCGGGCCGCCGCGTCGAGCCCGTCGAGGGTCAGGGGGAACATGCGACCGCCTACGAGCCGCTGCACCATCCCGATCGACTGGGTGTAGCCCCAGTGGGTCTCCGGCACCGGGTTCAGCCACGCCGCCTTCGGAAAATGGTCGAGGAGCCGCTGCATCCACACGGCGCCGGGCTCCGCGTTCCAATGCTCCACCGAGCCGCCCGGCGTGGCGATCTCGTAGGGGCTCATCGAGGCGTCGCCCACGAACACCACCCGGTAGTCGCTGCCATAGGTGCGGATCACCTCCGGCAGCGGGGTCCTGGCCTCGTGCCGGCGGCGGTTCTCGGTCCAGACCGCCTCGTAGGGGCAGTTGTGGAAGTAGTAATGCGCGAGGTGCTTGAACTCCGAGCGCGCCGCGGAGAACAGCGCCTCCGCCTGCTCGATGTGCCAGTCCATCGAGCCGCCGACGTCCAGGAACAGCAGCACCTTGACCGCGTTGCGCCGCTCCGGCCGCAGCCGCACGTCGATATAGCCCTGGCGGGCGCTCTCGCGGATCGTGCCGTCGAGGTCGAGCTCCTCCGCCGCCCCGGTCCGCGCGAAGCGGCGCAGCCGGCGCAGCGCGATCCGCATGTTGCGCGCGCCGATCTCGCGGTCGTCGTCGAGATCCTTGAATTCGCGCTTGCCCCAGACCTTCACCGCGCGGAAGTTGCGGTTCCCGTCCTGGCCGATCCGGATGCCCTCGGGATTGTAGCCATAGGCGCCGAACGGTGAGGTCCCGCCGGTGCCGATCCACTTCGAGCCGCCCTGGTGGCGCTCCTTCTGCTCGGCCAGCCGCTGCTTGAGCGTCTCGAACAGCTTGTCCCAGCCGAGCGCCTGCAATTCGGCCTTCTCGGCCTCGGTTAGGTACTTCTCCGCGAGCTTGCGCAGCCATTCCTCGGGAATCGCCGTGGGCGCCACCGCCTCGCCGAGGGTCTCCAGCCCCTTGAACACGGTGCCGAACACCCGGTCGAACCGGTCGAGATGCGCCTCGTCCTTCACCAGCGCCGTGCGCGACAGGAAATAGAAGGCCTCGACGTCGTGCTCGGCCAAGCCTCGCTCCAGGGCGCCGAGCAGGGTCAGGTACTCCTTGAGAGAGACGGGAACCTTGGCATCCCGGAGGGCCGTGAAGAACTGCAGCAGCATCCCCGAAGAACGCGCCAGCAAAACGCCGGGGTCAAGCCCGGCGAATCAGCCAAGTTCAGGCTGGGCCCGGCGGGACTTCTAGGCCTGTTCTGCGGGTCGTCGCCAATGGTCGACAAGATTCAGGCAGGGGCAAAGGCCTCGTCCAGGGGCACCCGGAGAGTCTTCAGCGGGCGCGGAGACTCATAAGTTGGGCATAAGTCGCCGAATCTGTTGATATGTGCGCGGCCAAGCCTCGAGCAGTCACTGAAACCGTCACGGGAAGCGCTCAACTCGGGGCATCAGGTGTGTTCAGCCGCGAGGACGCGTGCCGCACCAAGCGAAGCGAGGAGACCTGCAATGGCGGTCATCCTGCGGAATCTGACGGATTTCAAGCGGTTTCTCGGGAAGCCGGGCGCGACGATTCAACTGGTGCGCAACACCTTCATGGATCGCCAACCCGAATCGACCCGGGAGGCCTACCGCGCCAAGGGCATGTACGCGCCGCGCGCCGTGCAGGCTCTGTCGCGCAAGGCCGCGGTGTTCACCCTACGGGGGTTCCCCGGGACCGTGTGGCTGTACTGGGACAAGGGGGCGCGGGGCTGGCGCTTCTCGGGGGACACCGTGACCGTCCCCCTGGTCACCGGCCTCGGGCCGGCGGACGAGCTGGTCTACCGGTGCAGCTTCGCCGATGGTTTCGAGCCGGCACCGCGCAACCGCGTGTCGCGGCAGCCCAAGCACGCCGAGGTCCATCTGGCCCCGGCCTGAATCGGCCGGCTCAGGCCCGCTCAAGCCTCTTGGCGCGCGGCAGCAGCCTCCTTCTTGGCCAGCGGCTTGCCGAGGGCCTTGCCCACCGTGCGCCGGGCCCGGAAGATCGGCTTGGCCTCGTTCTCGCGCTTCTTCAGAAGCGCGCGATACTCGTCCCGCCGTTCGTGGATCGACGCGATGACGAGGCCCATCGGCACGCCGACATCGACCAGCACCGCCTCCGACAATTGCAGGGAGGCCTCGATCGTCTCCGGCACCGCGTCGTCGACGCCGAGCTCGTACAGGGCCGAGGCGTGGCGGGCATCGCGCGCGCGGGCGACGATCGTCAGATCCGGCCGCTCCGCCCGGGCCGCCGCCACCGCCTGCTCGACCGCCCGCGGGTTGTCGAGCGTCACCACCAGGGCGCGCGCCGTGGCGATGTCGCAGCGGCGCAGGATCTCGGTGTTGCCGGAATCTCCGAAATAGACCGGCGCACCGGCGCGGCGCTGCTCGGCGACCCGCGCCGCATCGGAATCGAGGGCGAGGTAGGGGATCCCGTGACGGTCCAGCATCTCGGCGACCTGGCGGCCGACGCGGCCGAAGCCCGCGATCACCACCCGGTTCTCGACCTTGTCGGGCAGCGGCTCCGACTTCATGGCGGCCAGGCCGGCGCTGGTGGCGCGCCGGCTCAGCCGGCGGCCCAGGGCCGCGAGCGCCGGGATCATGATCATCGTAACCGTGGTCACGATCAGGGCGGCCGCGCCGACATCCTCCGGGACCAGCCCGGTGGCGATCGCGCCGCCGATCAGCACGAAGGCGAACTCGCCGCCGGGCCCGAGCAGCAGGGCCGCCTCCAGCGCCACCGGCCGGGAGATCTTGAGGGCGGGGGCCGCCATCATCACCACCGCGGCCTTGATCAGGACCAGGGCCAGCGACAGGCCGATGATCGCCCCGGGCGCCGCCATGAGCTGGGCCGGGTCCAGGTTCATGCCCACCGAGACGAAGAACACGCCGAGGAGCAGGCCCTTGAACGGGTCGATCGTCGCCTCGATCGCCCGGCGATACTCGGTCTCGGCGAGCAGCAGCCCGGCCACGAAGGCGCCCAGCGTCATCGACAGGCCGCTCGCCGCCGCCGTCAGCGCGGTGCCGACGATCACCAGCAGGCAGGCCGCCATGAACAGCTCGGTGGAGCGCGTCCGCGCCACGAGCTGGAACAGCGGGCGCAGGGCGAGGCGTCCGGCGATCACGATCAGCACCAGCGCGATGGCGGCCTGGCCCAGCGCCATGGCCAGCGCCCAGCCCTTGTCGCCCTCGTCGCCGCGGCCGAGGACCGCGATGGCGAACAGCACCGGGGCGACCGCGAGATCCTGGAACAGCAGGACCGCGAAGCTGGCGCGGCCGGAGGGGGCGTTGAGCCGCTTCTGCTCGGCCAGGACCGGCAGCACCACCGCGGTCGACGACAGGGCGAGCCCGATGCCGACGATCACCGCGCCGGCGAGCGGCACCTGCAGCCCGTACAGGATCGCCCCGAGGATCAGCGTCGAGCAGCCGACCTGCAGCGAGCCGAGGCCGAAGACGAGCCGGCGCAGGGTCCGCAGACGCTCCCACGACAGCTCGACCCCGATCATGAACATCAGGAAGATCACCCCGAACTCGGCCAGATGCGAGATCTCGGTGCGATTGCCGATGGTGAAGAGGTGGACGTAAGGATGCGTGTCGGCCAGCCGTCCGAGGCCGAAGGGGCCGAGCAGGGCTCCGGCGCCGATGAAGCCCAGCACCGGGGAGATCCGCAGGCGGTGGAACAACGGCACCACGATGCCTGCCGTCACGAGGAACAGGATCGCTTCCTTGTAGGAGCCGGCATGGACCTCTGGCATCGGCGGCGGATCGAACCTCCTGTTTCCGGCCGGTGCGGAGGCCGATCACGGATGCGCGATCATGGGTCGACCCCGCCCCCTGGGCAACCGCTTTTGCGATCCGCAAGGCCGGCAAGGTGCGCTCGGACACAAGCCGGATACACACTTGAGGTGAGACATTTCCGCCACCCGGACGACGTTTGCCGACGATCCACCGGGGAATGGGTGCGGTGCGGCCCAAAATCGGCACAATGCCCGCATACACGCTGGAGTTAACCGGCAGTTAAGTTCGGCCCAGGCCGCGCCTTCGACGATACGATTGAGCCCACGACTGGACCCGATGGATGTGACGAGGCCGATGATCTCCATCAAGTCGATATTCTCTGGCCCCAAGGCGCCCCCGAGCCGCGACCTCGCGCGCGAGCGCCGCGAGTGGAAGCTCGAATCGGATCGGTGGCAGCACCAGCGTCACGTCGACCGCGGCTACCGGATCAAATGGGGCTACGTCGCGATCGCCTACCTGGTCGAATTCATGGTGATCGGCGCCTCGCTCTGGGGGGCCTGGCTGTTCGCGGGCGTCTACAGCGACGGCGACTGGCACGCCTTCTACTTCATGCTGCTGGCGCCCCTGGTCTACGCTGCCGTGGAGCTCTGCCGGGTGCCGCTCGGCATCCTGGCCCGGACCCAGCGCTCGCATTTCGTGCGCGGACTCGCGGTGCTCGGCATCATCTTCGCGGCCGGGGTGACCACTAAGTCGGTGTCGCAGCTCGGCGAGATGATGTTCCATCCCCGCCTGATGGAGGCTGCCAGGACCAAGACCGCCCTGAAGGACGCCCAGGCCGACCGCGCCACGATCGGCGACCGCATCAAGGCGGCGGACGAGCGGGTGGCGCAGTACACCGCCGAGCTCGACCAGATCGAGAAGCGGTCCTCCGACAATGCCCAGCAGCTCGCCGGCCTCCCGGCCCAGCGCTGCGAGCGGGTGTTCGGCACCAACAGCAAGGGCCGCAAGTACCAGAACCTGAAATGCGTGGCCGATCCGCGCGTGGCCGCCCTGTCGGCGGGCGTCACCAAGGCGTCGGCCGACCGCGCCGCCCTGATCAAGAGCCTTGAGGAGGCCCGCAAGGCGCGCGCGACGCTCGATCCCGGCGCCGCCGACCGGCGCGTGGCCGATGCCGAGCAGGCCTACCGGAACGCGGTCAACCGCTCGCAGCTGCATTCCTTCACCGCGATGGTCTACGGCGTCGACCCGATCGACGTGACCGAGAGCCAGGTCCACGCCTTCCTGCGCATCTTCGTGTTCCTGCCGGCCGTCTGCGCCGCCTTTGCATCGACCATCCTGGCGCTCTGCGCGGTCTCGACCCGCCGGACCTTCATGGATGAGGACGACCTCGGCGCCGCCGTGAACCCGGAGGCCGCGCCGTTCATGCTCGACGCGATCGCCGATGCGCTGCGCTCGAACCCCGAGCCGATCCTGCCCCGGGCGGCCAACGCCACGGGCGCGGTGATCCCGATGAACCGCCCGGCCCAGGGCCAGCAGAGCCTGCCCGGCCAGACCCTTCCGGGCCAGCAGACCCTACCTGCCGCGGGAGCCGGCGCATGAACTACGTCGCCGGCGGGACCCCTGAGAACGTCGCCCTCGCCCAGCAGGTGAATTCGCGCCTGCGCGCGGATTCGAGCTACGTCGCGGCCCGGGCCTTCCTGTTCCGGGCATTGGGCTTCGGCGCCTTCGCGTGCCTGGCCGGCATCGGCGTCGGGGCGGCGGCCTATGGCTGGGCGACCCTCAACCAGTTCGACACGGCCGCCGAGAAGATCGCCGCCGCCATGCAGGCCGCGCTCTCGGACGTGACCCTGAAGACCAAGGGCGAGGTCACCCTGACCGACAACACGCTCAAGCTCGAGGGCCTGCCCAAGCTCGGCGGCGGCACGCCGACACCCACCAAGGCGCAGCTCGGCAGCGATGCCGCCCCGGCCTCGAAGGCGGCGGTGAACACCACCTTCACGGTGTTCAAGCAGGTGCCCTATCTCGACGGCCAGATCGTCACCGGCTGGAACTTCAAGGACAACGCCGACCAGCCCTACCAGCAATATTGCTACTTCTCCCGCCGCTCCAACGAGTCGAAGGGTCAGGTCGAAATCAAGATCGACCTCGCCATGGACACCAAGACCCTTCCTCAGCCGCAGAAATCCGACGTGAACCTGGAGATCCTGGCCCGGAACTGCGTCTGGCACGAGAAGGGTTGAGGCGAACCCAGGAATGACCCGCGGATCCAATCCTCAGCCTCATCCTGAGGTGCCGGAGCGCAGCGGAGGCCTCGAAGGAGACCTCCAGAACGCACCGCGATCCCTGGAGCCCTCCTTCGAGGCCCGCTGACGCGGGCACCTCAGGATGAGGGGATGGATTGGAAACAGCGTCGCGCTTGCGGCACGCCGCCACCCCGCGCTACCCGTGCCCCCAGGCCAGCCTCTCCGAGACCGCGATGCGATTTTCCGGAACCGAGTCCTACGTCGCGACCCCCGACCTGACCGCCGCGGTCAACGCCGCCGTGGTCCTGGAGCGTCCGCTCCTGGTCAAGGGCGAGCCCGGCACCGGCAAGACCGTGCTGGCCGAGGAGATCGCCAAGGGGCTGGGCGCGCCGCTCATCGTCTGGAACATCAAGTCGACCACCAAGGCCCAGCAGGGGCTCTACGAGTACGACGCGGTCTCGCGGCTGCGCGACTCGCAGCTCGGCGACCCGCGGGTCTCGGACATCGGCAATTACATCCGGCGCGGCAAGCTCTGGGAGGCGTTCACCGCCCCCGAGCGCCCGGTGCTGCTGATCGACGAGATCGACAAGGCCGATATCGAGTTCCCCAACGACCTCCTCACCGAACTCGACCGGATGGAGTTCCACGTCTACGAGACCGGCGAGACCGTGGCGGCCGTGCGCCGGCCGATCGTGATCATCACGTCGAACAACGAGAAGGAGCTGCCGGACGCGTTCCTGCGCCGCTGCTTCTTCCACTACATCAAGTTCCCCGACGCCGAGACGCTGATGCGCATCGTCGAGGTCCACTATCCGGGCATCAAGCACCGCCTGGTCGAGGAGGCCCTGCGGGTCTTTCTCGAGACCCGCGAGGTGCCCGGACTCAAGAAGAAGCCCTCGACCTCGGAACTGCTGGACTGGCTCAAGCTCCTCGTCTCCGAGGATATTTCCCCCGAGACCCTGCGCGAGCGCGACGGCCGCAAGCTGATCCCGCCGCTGCACGGCGCGCTCCTGAAGAACGAGCAGGATGTCAGCCTGTTCGAGAAGCTCGCCTTCATGATGCGCCGGGAGCAGCGGGGCGGCTGAGCCTCAGCCGACCCGACCGGAATAGATGTCGGTGATCTGCCCCAGCAGCTTCAGGGCGTCGGCCTTGGAGCGTTGGAAGGCGTTGCGGCCGACGATCGAGCCGAAGCCGCCGCCCGCCTGGATGGCGCGGATCTCGTCGAGGAACTTCGATTCCTCGGTCTGGGCGCCGCCCGAGAAGATCACGATCCGCCGCCCGTTGAAGGCGCATTGCACCACGTGGCGCACCCGCTCGGCCGCGGTGCCGATCGGGATGCCGGTGGATTCGTAGACCTTCTTGGCGGCCGCCTGCTCGATATGGGCGGTGGGCAGCTTGACCTTGATGATGTGGGCGCCGAGCTGCGCGGCGATCTGCGCGGCGTAGCCGATCACGTCGATGGCGGTCTCGCCCTCCTTCGACAGGGCCGAGCCCCTCGCATAGGACCAGATCACCACGGCGAGCCCGGCGTTCTTGGCCTCCTCGGCGATCTCCCGGATCTGGCCGTACATGGCGTTGCGGTGGGCCGAGCCGGGATAGATCGTGAAGCCGATGGCGCCGGCACCGAGCCGCAGCGCGTCCGCCACCGAGCCGGTGATCGCCTGCTCCGGGTCGTCCTCGTCGGCCAGCAGGTCGTGGTTGTTGAGCTTGAGGATCAGCGGGATCCGCCCGGCATAGTCGCGCGCGCCCGCCTCCAGGAAGCCGAGCGGTGCCGCGTAGGCGCTGCAGCCCGCCGCCAGGGCGAGCTCGAAATGGTAATGCGGGTCGTAGGCCGGCGGGTTCGGGCCGAAGCTGCGGGCAGGGCCGTGCTCGAACCCCTGATCGACCGGCAGGATCAGCATCTTGCCGGTGCCGCCGAGACGCCCGTGCTCCAGCATCCGGGCGAGGTTGGTGAGCGTGCCGGGGCTGTCGGCCCCGTACCAAGACAGGATCTCGGAAACGCGGGGCGATCGATCCATCGGGCGACCTCCTTCGACAGGGACCGCCGGCTATGGCTTGTCCTGCATCGGCGGCCCAGGCTTTCGAACCGGACAAGGCCGCCGAGGTTCCCGCGCGCCGCGCTTTGAGCTAACCCGGCCCCGACAACATTGCAGCGCGCCAGGCGCCTGCCGCCCCCCAGGCCGAGAAGGACTGAGCCCCATGCGCAGGTTGATTCTGCTGCGGCACGCCAAGTCGGACCGCCCGGCCGGCGTCGCCGACCACGAACGGCCGCTCAACGACCGCGGCCGCCGGGCCGCACCGGCCGTGGGCGCCCACCTCGCCGAGGCGGGCATCAAGCCCGACCTCGCCCTCGTCTCCACGGCGACCCGCACCCGCGAGACCTGGGATGCAATCGCCGCCGCCCTCGGCACGTCGGAGATGCGATCCCACCGCGAGATCTACGAGGCGCCGGCCGAACGGATCCTCGACGTGATCCGGGGCGCACCCGATACGGCGCAGACCGTGATCGTCGTCGGGCACAATCCGGGCCTGGGCGACCTCGCCACGGCCCTGGCCGGGGAGGGGCCGCGCAAGGAGCGCACGCGCCTCGCCACGGAATTCCCAACCGCCGCCTACGCGGTGATCGATTTCGACGCCGCGACCTGGTCGGCGATCGGCCCGAGCCAGGGACGGCTCGAGCGGTTCGTGCGCCCGCGGGACATCGACCCCGAGCTGGGGGGCTGAAACCCCTCGACTCGCACCGCAAAAGTCCCGGTTTCAAAAGGTCTTCGACCTTTTGCGGGTCCAGGGCGGAGCCCTGGCGCATCGGGGCTCCGCCCCGACACCCCGCCAAAGGGCTCGACCCTTTGGAAACCCGCCATGACGCGGAGGCCGCAGCCGCTCAGGCCACCGGCACGGCGTGATGGGCCTCCACCTCCTGATGGGAGGGCAGGGGCGAGCCCGGTACGAAGGCGTCGAAGGCCGCCCAGAAGTCCTGCCGGATGGCGTCGCGCTCGCTCAGGATCTCGTGCCGGGAATCCGGCAGGACCAGGATGTGGCCGGCCTTCATCCGGGCCGCGAACCGCTCGGTGTCCAGGGTCCCGCAGACCGGGTCGGCGCCGGCCGCGACGATCAGGGTCGGCAGGGTGATGCGCGGGGCGGCGCGCGGGTCGCGCAGGCGCGCCATCGCCCGGAACGCCTCGGCGAGCCAGGCGATCGTCGGATCGCCGACCGCGCCGGCGCCGACCTGCCGGGCCGCGGCCGCGTTGCGGGCGTAGCGGACGGGATCGCGCGACAGGCGGTTGCCTTCATAGGGCTTGGTGGCGATCGAGACCGGCTTGCCGAAAGGGATATAGCGGTCGCCCAGCCCGATCCGGTGCAGCGCCCGCGACAGGAACGCCGCCCCCGCGGGCCAGCGCACCATCCGGACCGAAAGCATCGGTGCCACCGTCACCAGGCGCTGGAACGGCAGCCAGCCGTCGAGCGCCCCGATCAGGGCGACGCAGCCGCCCATCGAGTGCGCCAGGCCGACATGCGGCTCGGGCATCAGCGGCACCAGAATCGTCTCGGCCACCGCCTTCAGGTCGAGGCGGTAATCGTCGAAGCGGGCGACGTGGCCCTTGTGCGGGTCGCCGACCCGCCGGTCCGATTCGCCCTGGCCGCGCCAGTCGAACGCCACCACGGCGAAGCCGCGCGTCCGCAGATCCTGGATGGTCTCGTAGTACTTCTCGATGAACTCGGCCCGACCCTGGAGCAGGCAGATTGTGCCCCGGCAGGTCCGCGCCGTGGTCTGCCAATAGGCCACCCGCAGGGTGCAGTCGTCGCGGGTGCCGACCGCGATCAGGGTGCCGCCGGGCGGCACCGGATTGTCGGGCGTGCCGCGCAGGGTCAGGAGCGGCGGCTCCCGCCCAATCTCGCCGTCGAACCGTCTCACGGGGCCACCTCCCTGCGTCCGCGCGCCGGTGTGACCGTAGCCGAAAAAATCTCGGATTCGGCCCTTGCCGCGGGTCTTGAAGGCCGATTTTCCACCCCCGATATCTCGGTTGTGCCGGCCGTCAGGCGGCACGAAAGACGGGTCCGGCCCATCGGGCGGACCAGCCCTGCATGTTGCTCGTACGAGGATATGTCATGCGTCAGTTCGATCTCGCCCCCCTGTATCGTTCCACCGTCGGTTTCGACCGTCTGTTCTCTGCCCTCGACCAGTTCGCCACCGCCGAGGCGGCGCCGACCTACCCGCCCTACAACATCGAGCGGACCGGCGAGAACGCCTACCGCATCACCGTCGCGGTCGCCGGCTTCACCGAGTCCGACCTGTCGATCGAGGTCCGGGAGAATGCCCTCACCCTGAAGGGCGAGCGCAAGGCTGAGACCAAGGCGGAGTTCCTGCACCAGGGCATCGCGGCCCGCTCCTTCGAGCGCCGCTTCCAGCTCGCCGACCACGTCCAGGTGACCGGCGCGGCGCTGGAGAACGGCCTCCTCCACATCGACCTCGTGCGCGAGGTTCCGGAGGCGAAGAAGCCCCGCCGCATCCAGATCGCCACGGCCGGCACCCCGTCCGCGCCGGTGATTGAGGGTGACGTGCGCAAGGACGCGGTCCAGCAGGCGGCCTGATCCGGCCGCCGGCTTGAGAAACCCGCTAGCGTGATGGAGCGCCCCGGCCCAGGCCGGGGCGTTTTCTTGTTGCGGCTGTCATAATGACGTGTGGGCTTCGTGCTCTTTAATGGGTCCGGACGGTGCACGCTCGTGCACCTGGAGTGAACCCGACCATGGTCGCCAATCTCGCCCGCGGAGCCTACAGCGCGCTCGGAGCCGGCTGGCAGAAGGGCGTGCAGTGGGGTGTCGGCGCGCCGATCGCCAAGCTGCGCCGGCGCCACGCGCTCGCCCAGCCCGGGCCGGCCGGCATCGCCGACGTCCTGTCGGCCGAGCGGGCGATCCGCCTGCCCGAGCCGTTCGAGGGGCGCAGCCTGGGCCGGATCGGCAATCTCGAGGTGCGGCTCGCGTCGAAAAAATCCGAGATCCGCCGCGCGCAGCGCCTGCGGTTCAAGGTCTTCTACGAAGAGATGGCGGCGATTCCGACCGGCCTGGCGGCTCTGTCGCGACGCGATGCCGACGGTTACGACGCGCTCTGCGACCACCTCCTGGTCCTCGACCATGCCGCGCCGCGGCGGAAGAAGCCCTTCGTCGAGCACCGCCCCAAGGTGGTCGGCACCTACAGGTTGCTGCGCGGCGAGGTCGCCGAGCGCCATGCCGGCTTCTACTCCGAGGGAGAGTACGACCTGGAGCCGATCCTGGCGGCCCAAGGGCATCGCCGGCTGCTGGAGCTCGGCCGGTCCTGCGTGCTCAAGCCCTATCGGAGCAAGCGCACCGTCGAGCTGCTCTGGCAGGGGATCTACGCCTATGTCCTGCACCACCGGATCGACGCGCTGATCGGCTGCGCCAGCCTGGAGGGCACCGATCCGGACCGGCTGGCCCTGCCGCTCTCGTTCCTGCACCACCATGCCCGCGCCCCGGAGGAGTGGCGCGCCCGGGCCCTGCCGGAGCGGGCGGTGGCGATGGACCGGCTGCCGCGCGAGGCGGTGGACCCCAAGGCGGCGCTGCAGGCGCTGCCGCCGCTGATCAAGGGCTATCTCCGGCTCGGCGCGACCTTTGGGGAGGGCGCCGTGGTCGACCACCAGTTCGGCACCACCGACGTGTTCGTGGCGCTCCCGGTCGAGGCGATCGGCGCCCGCTACCGCGGGCATTTCGCGCCGGCGAACTGAGCCCGTAAAGATCCCGGATCCAAAAGGTCTGGGACCTTTTGCGGGTGCAGGGCAGAGCCCTGCAAAAGCCCCTCAGAGACCGGTGAACTCGGGGCTGCGCGCCCCGAACCCCGCCAAAGGGCTCAAGCCCTTTGGGATCCCTGTCGCCACTACAAATCCCCGAGCGCCAGCTGGCCCTGGTTGCGCGCCTTGGCGGGCGCCTTCGGAGCGGCGGCCTTGCGCTCCTTGGGCCGGGCTGCGGCCAGGGGCGGCTTCTTCGGCTTGGGGTCGCCGCGCATGCGGGCGAGCGCCTTGTCCCGGGCCACCGCCTCGGGGGCCTGGGGATCGTCCGACAGCCACTTGCCGCGCTTGATCACCTCGTTGACCCGGCCCTGGTTGACCCCGACCTTGAAGGCGATCTCCTGCTGGGTCATGCCCGTGGAGGCGTGCAGGTCGAGGATCGCCCGGGCGAGCTCGGGCGTCATCTTCTGGCCGGTCAACCGGCGGGCCGGCTTGACCGTGCGGGTGGCGCGGTCGCGCTCGCGCAGGCGCTCCAGCAGCGCCAGCGCCATGTTCATGCCATGCTCGCGCAGGGCTTCCTCGAATTCCTTCAGGGTCGCCATCGGCGCCATCCTCCGCCGGGCTCGTGGGCCGGTTCTGTCGGGGGGAACGTGCCGGGAACGCGGCGGTTGCGCAAGCGCCCCCGGCCGGTGCCGTGGGCGGTGCCGGTGGACGGGCGATGTCATCCACCGGAAATGCGGCCCCTGGCCTCCCGGCGGCGGCTCGGCTACAGGATTGCGCCCGTTCGGCTAGGCAGGCTCAGCCCGCACCAGATGATCAGCCCGATCCGCACAGTCGCCCCCGGCGAGACCTCCGAGTCCCTGTCCCGGGAGCTGGAAGCCGGCGCGGTGCTGCTGTTCCCGGACCTGCCGTTCCCCTTCAGCGCCTTCGAGCGCCGGTTCACCGAGCGGCCCTTCGCGGACGGCAAGGCCAAGAACGTCAACATCCGGGGTGAGGCCGCAGAGCTGCGCGGCGCGGCCGGCACGCCCGAGGAGCAGGAAGCCCTGCGCCAGCTCCTGATCCGCTACCGCGCCTTCGCCCGGGACCTGATCGGCACCTACCTGCCGGACTATGCCGACCGGGTGACCCTGGCCGGGACCTCCTACCGCCCGTTCGACGTCGACCGGCGCAAGCTCAGTTGGCGGCGCGACGACACGCGGCTGCATGTCGACGCCTTCCCGTCGAACCCGATCGGCGAGAAGCGGATCCTGCGGGTGTTCCGCAACATCAACCCGGCAGGCGAGCCGCGCCGCTGGCGGGTCGGCGAGGATTTCGGGTCGATGGCGGAAAAGTTCCTGCCGCGGCTGCCGCGCTATTCCCCGCTCGCGGCGCGCGTCCTCGCCGCCCTGCGGATCACCAAGGCCCGGCGCTCCGAATACGACCACCTGATGCTGCACCTGCACGATGCGCTCAAGCAGGACGAGACCTATCAGGCGAGCGCCCCCCAGGCCGATGTGGCGTTCCGGCCCGGCGAGACCTGGGTGACCTTCTCCGACCTCGTGATGCACGGGGCGATGGGCGGCCGCTACATGCTGGAGCAGACCGCCTACCTGCCGGTCGCCGCCCAGGCGGATCCGGCCTTGAGCCCGCAGCGCATCCTGGCGACCAAGCTCGGCCGCCCCCTCCACGCCTAGGCACACACGAGCGAAGGACCCGACAAAATGATCCTCGAAATCGCGCAGATCGAGATCAAGCCCGGCATGGAGGCGGCGTTCGAGGCCGGCATCACCAAGGCCTCGGCGATCTTCAAGGCGGCCAAGGGCTGCCGCGCCTTCGAGGTGCGCCGCTCGATCGAGCATCCCCAGCGCTACCGCCTGATGATCCACTGGGACACGCTGGAAGCCCACACCAAGGACTTCACCGGCTCGCAGCCCTGGCAGGATTACCGCGCCCTGGTCTCGCACTGCTTCGCCGGCCCGGTCTCGGTCGAGCACACCGAGCAGGTGCTCAAGGCGTTCTGATCCGTTTCGGATGTCGCGCCGGGACGGGGCGCGACGACGGGCATGGTCTTCAGATGAAGGACTGACCGAAGTCGGTCCACCTCGTCGTCCCGGGGCCGCGAAGCGGAGCCCGGGATCCTGGCCCCGACGTGCCAAGGCCTCGCACGGAGGGCGGCGTGACGGAACCCGGCAGGGCAGGGGCGGTGCAGGCGGGCCCGAGGCGTTGCGGCGGGCCTTGCAGGTGCTAGGCTCCCCGCCGACCGGTCCTGGGGCGAATCGCCCGGGATTCGGGACCGACGGGGGCAGGCGTATGGCGTGGCGGAACCGGGTCGCGGGTGCTCTGGCGCTTCTGGCCGGCCTGGCTTCCGGGCCGACCCTCGCCCAGACGGCACCGGCCCCCCGGCCCGCCCCGCGGCCGGCGGCCGTCCCGGTGCCGGCCTTCAAGAAGGATTTCGTCCGGTCCGATCTCGCCAGCGCCGCCGTGCGGCTCGAGGCGACGCTCAAGGCCAAGGCTGGGGGGCCGCTCAAGCCGGCCGGCCAGTCCCGCGCCGCCGGGCAGACGCTGCTTGCGGCCAACAAGCCGGATGAGGCGCTCGGCCCGCTCACCGCGGCCGTGGCGGCGGACCCGGCCGACATCCGCAGCTGGCAGGCTTTCTCCCGGGGCGCCGCTGCGGCCGCGGCGTTCCTGGAGGAGGGCGATTACCAGGGCCGCGCCCGCCTGCAGGAACAGGCCGTGGCGGCGGCTTACCGGGCCTACGAGCGGTCCGGGTCACCCGCCGACGCGGCGGCGGCCCTGGCGCAGCTCGGATCCGCGCTGACCGCGCAATCCGCGTGGCGCCCCGCCCTGGAGGCCTACGCCGCCAGCCTCGCCCTCGACGACGTCCCGGCGACCCGCGAGACCTACGAGGCCCTGCGCGCCGAGCACGGCTTCCGCGTCCTCGGCTACAAGGTCGATGCCGATGCCGCCGCGCCGCGGCTGTGCTTCACCCTCTCGGAGCCGGTCCTGCCCAAGACGGATTACGCCCCCTACGTGGCGGTCTCGGGCAGCAGCAGCGCCGCCGTGACGGCGGACGGATCGCAGGTCTGCGTCGACGGGCTCAAGCATGGCGGCCGCTACGCGGTGGTCCTGCGCGAGGGCCTGCCCTCGACCGTGGGGGAGAGCCTGCTCAAATCCGCCGATTACGAGGTCTATATCCGCGATCGCTCGGCGCAGGTGCGGATCACCGGCCGCAACTACGTCCTGCCCCGCACCGGACAGGCGGGCGTGCCCCTGGTCTCGGTGAACGCGCCGAAGCTCGACGTGGAGGTGCTGCGCATCGGCGATCGCGGCCTGCTGCCGACCCTGCGCTCGGAGGATTTCCTGGGCCAGCTCAGCGGCGCGATCGCGAACACGCTGGCGTCCGAGAAGGGCATGCGCGTCTGGAAGGGCACCCTCGACACCGTCAAGGCCGAGCTGAACCAGGAGGCGGTGACCGCCTTCCCGGTCCTGCAGGCGGTGGGCAAGCTGGAGCCCGGCATCTACGTGCTGCTGGCCCAGCCCTCCGGCACGGGTGCGCGGGACGAGGACGGCTACGAGAGCCAGGCGACCCAGTGGTTCGTGGTCTCGGATCTCGGGCTCACCGCCACGAAGGGGCGGGACGGCGTCCATGTGGTCCTGCGCTCGCTGGCCTCCGCCCAGGTGCTGCCGGGGGCCGAGATCCGGCTGATCGCCCGCAACAACGAGGTGCTGGGCACCGCCAAGACCGACGCGCAGGGCCATGCCGCCTTCGATCCGGGCCTCGCCCGCGGGGAGGGCGGCGCCGCCCCCAGCCTGGTGGTCGCCCAGGCGGGGGACGATTACGGCTTCCTCGACCTCAATCTCGGTGCCTTCGACCTGACCGACCGGGGCGTGAAGGGCCGACCCGAGAGCGGCGGGCTCGACGCCTACCTGTTCACCGAGCGCGGGGTCTACCGCTCGGGCGAGACCGTGCAGATCACCGCCCTGCTGCGCGATCCGCGCAACGCGGCGGTGCCCGACCTGCCGCTGACCCTGGTGGTGAAGCGCCCGGACGGGGTCGAGTACCGCCGGGTCTCGGTGCCGGACCAGGGGCTCGGCGGCCGGGCGCTGCCCCTGCCGCTGCTGTCGGGGGCCATGCACGGCACCTGGCGGGTCTCGGCCTATACCGACCCGAAGGCCCCGGCCTTGGGCACGACCAGCTTCCTGGTGGAGGATTACGTCCCCGAGCGCCTGGAGGTGACCCTCAAGGCCGCCCAGGCCGCGCTGCACCGGGGCGAGGACGCGCAGGTCGACGTCGCCGCGCGCTACCTCTACGGCGCCCCCGGCGCCGGGCTCGACGTGTCGGGCAGCGTCGTGGTGCAGGCGGCATCCGGCAGCGGCATCAAGGGTCTGGCGGAGTACACGGTCGGCCTCGACGACGAGACGGTGGAGGCGAGCGTGCAGGAGCTCGCGACCCACGCCACGACGGACGCTCAGGGCCACGCCACCGTCACCGTGCCCCTGCCGCAGGTGGCCGCGCCCCGGCCCCTCGAGGCCAAGATCACCCTCGCGGTCGGCGAGCCGGGCGGCCGGGCCCTGTCGCGCAGCCTCACCCTGCCGATCCTGCCCTCCGGGCCGGTGCTCGCCCTCCGCAAGACCTCCCCGGACCTGAAGGAGGGCGACCGCGCCACGTTCGAGGCGGTCTTCGCCGCCCCGGACGGGACGCTGCTGGCCCGGCCGGGGGTGACCTGGACCCTGTCGCGGGTGGAGCGGAGCTACCAATGGTATCGCTCGGACGGCCGCTGGTCGTTCGAGGCGGTCAGGACCAACCGGCGGGTCGCCAGCGGCAGCCTCGACCTCGCGGCCGGGGACCCGGGCCGGATCGAGGCACCGGTCGCCCAGCTCGGCCGCTACCGGCTGGAGATCGCCACTTCGGGCGCCCCGGAGGCGACCGCGAGCCTTGGCTTCGATGTCGGCTGGGGCGGCTCGGAGACCGCGGACGCGCCGGACCTGCTCGACCTCACCCTCGACAAGGCCGCCTACGCGGCGGGCGACACGCTGCGGGCCAAGCTCAGCCCGAAGTTCAAGGGGCAGGCCAGCCTCATGGTCGTGAGCGACCGTGTGCACGAGACGATCGAGGTCAGCGTTCCGGCAGGCGGCACCACCGTGAGCCTGCCGGTCAAGGCCGAGTGGGGCGCGGGCGCCTATCTGGTCGCCACCGCCTACCGACCCCTCGACCAGGCGGCCAAGCGCCTGCCGGGCCGGGCGCTGGGGCTCGCCTGGTTCTCGGTGGACCGCGAACGGCGCAGCCTGGGCGTCACCCTCAAGTCACCCGAGCGCACCCGCCCGCGGCAGGACCTGACCATCCCGGTGCAGCTCACCGGGCTGAAGGCCGGCGAGGCGGCGCGGATCACCGTGGCGATGGTCGATGTCGGCATCCTCAACCTGACCCGCTACGAGGCGCCGAACCCGACCCAGTACTTCCTGGGCCAGCGGGCCCTGGGGCCGGAATTCCGCGACCTCTACGGCTACCTGATCGACGGCATGCAGGGCTCGGCCGGGGCGATCCGCTCCGGCGGCGACGCGGGCGGCGGCGAGCTCGCCGACGCGCCGCCGACCCAGGCGCCGCTCGCGCTGTTCTCCGGCGTCGTGACCGTGGGGCCGGACGGGGCCGCCACCGTGACCTTCCCGCTGCCGGCCTTCAACGGAACCGGCCGGGTGATGGTCACCGCCTGGAGCGGCAACCGGGTCGGCCAGGCACAGGCGGACGTGATCATCCGCGACCCCGTGGTGCTGACCGCGACCCTGCCGCGCTTCCTCGATACCGGCGACCGCTCGCGCCTGTTCGTGGCGCTCGACAATGTCGAGGGCCGGGCCGGCGACTACACGGTGGACATCGCTCCGTCCGGGCCGATCCTGCTCGGCGCCGGCGCCCTGCGGCAGACGATCCGGCTGGAGGCCGGAGGCCGAGGCCAGGTCGCGATCCCGATCACCGCCGCGGGGCCGGGCACCGCGCGGCTGGACCTCGCCCTGTCGGGGCCGAACCTCGACGGTCATCTCGGCCAGAGCTTCTCGCTCGGCGTGCTGCCGGGGACCGGGGCGCTGCTGCGCCGCACGGTGCGCAACCTGGCGCCCGGGGCCGGCCTGACGGTGAGCGCCGACCTGCTGGCCGACCTGCTGCCCGGGACCGGCAGCCTCTCGCTCTCGGCCTCGGCGCTGCCGGGCCTCGACGTGCCGGCCCTGCTCCAGGCGCTTGACCGCTATCCCTACGGCTGCTCCGAGCAGATCGTCAGCCGGGCGATGCCGCTGCTCTACGTCAACCGCCTGGCCGGGCTCGACAAGCTCGCCCTCGACGGCAACGTGGACGACCGGGTGCGCGAGTCGATCGAGCGGCTGCTCGCCCGGCAGGATGCGAGCGGCGAGTTCGGCCTGTGGTCGGCGCAGAGTTCAGGCGACGTCTGGCTCGACGCCTACGTGACCGACTTCCTCACCCGCGCCCGGGAGCGCAGCTTCGCGGTGCCGCAGCTCGCCTTCACCCAGGCCCTCGACCGCCTGCGCAACACCGTGGCCAACGCCACGGAGGTGCGCGACGGCGGCGCCGACCTCGCCTACGCGGCCTACGTGCTGGCCCGCAACGGTCGGCCGGTGATCGGCGACTTGCGCTACCTCGCCGACACCAAGCTCGACGCCTTCGGCTCCGGGCTCGCCCGGGCACAGCTCGCCGCTGCCCTGGCGCTGCTGGGTGATCGGGGCCGCGCCGCCAAGGTGCTGGATTCGGCACTCACCCTGCTGAGATCCCAGCGGGATTCGGGCCAGTACCGGGCCGATTACGGCTCCCGCCTGCGCGACGGGGCCGGGGTGATCGCGCTGGCGGCCGAGAGCGGGCTCACCCAGACCGCCCTGGCCCCGGTCGCCGCGGTGATCGGAGAGGAGCGGCAGGACCTTCTTCGGTCGACCAGCACGCAGGAGAATGCCTGGCTGGTTCTGGCCGCCGAGAGCCTGTCCAAGGAGGCCGAGTCGCTATCCTTCAGCCTGGACGGTGCGGCGCAGACCGGGCCGCTCGCCCGGATCTACCGGAGCCCGGAGCTCGAGGGCCGCAGCGTCTCCCTGGTCAATACCGGCCGGGTCCCGGTCCAGGTGATGCTGGGGGTGAACGGCAACCCGCTGGTGCCTGAGCCCGCCGCCGCACAGGGCTACACGGTCGAGCGCACCTTCCACCGGCTCGACGGCAGCGTGGTCGATCCCGCCCACGGCCTGCGCCAGAACGACCGCCTCGTGGTCGTGCTCAAGGTCACCGAGGACAAGGCCAGGGATGCCCGGCTGCTGCTGGTCGATCCGCTGCCGGCGGGGCTGGAGATCGACAACCCGAAGCTGCTCGATTCCGACGCCCTCCAGGGCCTCGCCTTCGCCAAGTCGGACGTGGAGCCGGTCCATACTGAGTTCCGCGACGACCGTTTCGTGGCCGCCTTCGATCGCAACCCCAGCCAAACGGCGTTCTTCACCGTGGCCTATACGGTCCGGGCGGTCTCGCCGGGCACCTACGTGCATCCGGGCGCGTCGGTGGAGGACATGTACCGCCCGGCGCGGTTCGGCCGGACCGCGACCGGGAGCGTCGAGATCGGGGCGGCGCGCTAGGGCGCCGACTCGGGCGGTCGGCACCGGGCGGTCAGGACGAGCCGCCGAATCGCGGACGCACGCGCGATGAGCGATGAACCCGCCCGAACGCAACCGTCCGGCCGCGCCCTCACCATGCCGCTGCATTGCAGCGACGACATGGTGCGGTGCGGAACCTCGGCTGGCGCTGTCACTTCTCCCAGGTCCCGTTCGGAACCGTGGAGGTGATGCCCGATGCCGGACCTCGATGCCCTGACCGGCCGTGCCGCCTCTGCGCTGGCCTATCTGCCGTGGTGGGCCGAAAGCCTGATCGTCGTCGTCGTCTGCTGCGCGGTGGTGATGCCGCTGCACGGCGTGGCCTACCGGTCGATGAAGCGTGCCGTGGCGGGCAAGAGCCTGTTCTGGCGCTCCCTCGTCTCGCGCACCCACGGCCCGAGCCGGCTGGGCCTGATCGTCGTGGCGATCAGCCTCGCCCTGACTACCGTACACCTGTCCTGGGAGGTGCGGGTGGCCCTCAACCAGATCCTGCTCGTCGCCTTCGTCACGCTGACCGGCTGGTGCTGCGCCACCGCGCTCCACATCGCCACGGTGATCTACCTGCGCCGGTTCAAGCTCGACGCCGAGGACAACCTGTTGGCGCGCAAGCACTTCACCCAGATGCGCATCCTGGAGCGCGCCGCCGTGACCCTGGTCGGCCTGATCACCGTCTCGGTGGCGCTGATGACCTTCGAGCCGGTGCGCCAGTACGGGGTGAGCCTGCTGGCCTCGGCGGGCGCCGCCGGCCTGATCCTGGGCTTGGCGATGCAGCCGGTCCTGTCGAACCTCGTGGCCGGGATCCAGATCGCCATCACCCAGCCGATCCGGATCGAGGACGCGGTGATCGTCGAGAACGAGTGGGGCTGGGTCGAGGAGATCACCTCCACCTACGTGGTGGTGCGCCTTTGGGATTGGCGCCGGCTGGTCCTGCCGCTCACCTACTTCATCCAGAAGCCATTCCAGAACTGGACCCGCGACGGCGCCTCGCTGATCGGCAGCGTGTTCCTCTACGTCGACCACCGCGCCCCGGTGGCGCGGATGCGCGAGAAGCTGTCCGAGATCGCCGCCGCCACGCCCCTGTGGGACGGCAAGGTGGTGAACTTGCAGGTCTCGGACGCCAAGGAGAACACGATCGAGGTGCGGATGCTGGTGAGCGCCCGCAACGCGCCCCAGGCCTGGGACCTGCGCTGTGTGATCCGCGAGGCGATGATCACCTGGCTCCAGGCCGAGCACCCGGAGGCCCTACCGCGGCACCGCACGGAATGGGTCGGCGCCGAGGAGCCGCCCCTGCGCCGCGCGGACGGGCATCGGATCGCGGCGTGACAGTTCAACCCGGAGCGCCTGTTCGCCGAAGTCTTGGTTTCAAAAGGTCCGGGACCTTTTGCGGGTCCAGGGCGGAGCCCTGGGATGGATCTCGGGGCTGCGCACCCCGAACCCTGCCATTGGGCCCTGGGCCCTTTGGAAACCCGCCTTCTAATCGTCGGCGCCGGCGTAGAAGCTCTCCACGCCGATGCCCTCTTCCTGCATCAGCCGGGCCCGGGCGCGCAGCTTCTCGGTCTCGCTCTTCAGCTGGCCGCAGGCAGCCAGGATGTCCCGGCCCCGAGGCGTGCGCACCGGCGAGGCGTAGCCGGCATTGAACACGATCTCGGAGAAGCGCTCAATCCGGTCCCAGTCCGAGCATTCGTAGCGGCTGCCGGGCCAGGGGTTGAACGGGATCAGGTTGATCTTGGCCGGGATGCCCTTGAGCAGGCGGACCAGCTCGCGCGCATCCGCGTCGGAATCGTTGACGCCCTTCAGCATCACGTACTCGAAGGTGATGCGGCGCGCGTTGCTCACGCCCGGATAGGTCCGGCAGGCCTCAAGCAGCTGGGCGATCGGATATTTGCGGTTGAGCGGCACCAGCTCGTTGCGCAGGTCGTCGCGCACGGCATGGAGCGAGATCGCCAGCATGGCGTTGGCCGCCTCGCCGAGGCGGGGGATCTGCGGCACCACCCCAGAGGTCGAGACGGTGATCCGCCGCCGGGAGAGGCCGAGCCCCTCCTGGTCCGACATCACGCCGACCGCGTCGATCACGGCGTCCAGGTTGTACAGGGGCTCGCCCATGCCCATGAACACGATGTTGGTGACCAGCCGTCCGACCTCGCCGGCCCCGGAGGCGTCGCGGCTGGGCATCTGGCCGGCCCAGTCGCCGAGCTCGTCCCGGGCGACCACGAGCTGCTGCACGATCTCGGCGGCCGAGAGGTTGCGCACGAGGCGCTGCGTGCCGGTGTGGCAGAAGGAGCAGGTGAGGGTGCAGCCGACCTGGCTCGACACGCAGAGCGTGCCGCGGTCCGGGCCCGGGATGTAGACGCACTCGATCTCGGCGCCGCGATTGTGCTCCTGCGGGTTGGTCGGCGTCATGCGCAGCAGCCACTTGCGGGTGCCGTCGCGGGAGACCTGGCGGCTCGCCACCTCGGGCCGCTCCAGGGTGAAGTGCCGCGCGAGTTCGGCCTTCAGTGCCTTGCCGACATTGGTCATCGCGGCGAAGTCGGTCGCCCCGCGGAAATTGACCCAGTGCCAGATCTGGCCCGCCCGCATGCGGCTCTCGCGCTCGGGCACGCCCATGCCGATGAGCTGCGCCTTGAGCGCGTCCCGGGTGAGCCCGACCAGCGACGGCGGCCGGCCGGGGAGCAGCGCGGGCTGGAAATCGGGCGCCTTCTCGATCGCGGGTTCGGCCGCGCGGGCGCTGTCGAGCGACGGCGTCGCCATGATGATCGATCTATCCTCAGGGCGCTCACCGCCGACGGGGAAGCCGGTTCGGCGACAGGGAGCGCGTCACGACAAAGGCCCAGGCGCCGCCGGTCACGCGGGGATCGGCGGTGTCTGGGCGTTGAAGGATTCTATATAGGCGATCGCACCGGCGAACGCGAATGCGCGCCGCCCTCAGGTGACCCGACGGAGTGCGATGGCAGGCGATACCGAAGCCGGACAGGCGATCTACAATTCCGGGACCCTGCAGCTCTACGACCTCGTCGTGCTGCGCCTGTCGAACCCGCTCATCTGGCGCTGCCCGACCGCGCGGATCCTCGCCCTCTACGACCGGCACGTGGGCGCGGCGCATCTGGATGTCGGCGTCGGGACCGGCTGGTACCTCGACCGCTGCCGTTTCCCGTCCCCGGCGCCCCGGATCGGCCTGATGGACCTCAACGCCGACAGCCTCAACTATGCGGCGCGGCGCATCGCCCGCTACCGGCCCGAGCGCTATCAGCTCGACGTGCTCGGCGGCCGCCCGGCCACCGGCATCGCGCCCTTCGCCTCGATCGGCCTGACCTACCTGCTGCACTGCCTGCCGGGGGACATCGCGGCCAAGGCTGCCGCCTTCGACACGGTGCGGCCCTGCCTGCGCGACGACGGGACCGTGTTCGGCGCCACGATCCTATCCGGCGGCGTCCCGACCACGGCGGCGGCGCGGGCCCTGATGCGGGTCTACAACCGGAAGGGGGTATTCTCGAACACGGGCGACACGTTGCCGGCCCTGCGGGCGGCGCTGGACCAGCGCTTCCGGTCGGTCGAGGTCACCGTCGAGGGCTGCGTCGCCCTGTTCGCGGCCCAAGGGCCGCGCTGACGCGGCCGCCCTCGTCGCGCGCACGAAAAAGGGCGCCCGCAGGCGCCCTGATCCATCCAGCGAAGTCCCAAAGCGTCAGGCGGCGGCGGTCTTCACCGGGACGCCCTTCTCGGCCAGGAAGGTCTGCAGCTCGCCCGACTGGAACATCTCCCGGGTGATGTCGCAGCCGCCGACGAACTCGCCCTTCACGTAGATCTGCGGGATGGTCGGCCAGTTCGAGAAGGCCTTGATGCCCTCGCGGATGCCCTGATCGGCCAGCACGTTCACGCCCTTGAACGGCACGCCGAGGTAATTGAGGATCTGCACCACCTGGCCCGAGAAGCCGCATTGCGGCATCTGCGGCGTGCCCTTCATGAACACCACCACGTCCTGGGAGGCGATCTCGTTCTGGATGGTCGTGTTGGCGTCGGTCATCACTCTGTCCTCAGTTATTCAATCTCGTATGTGCGGTCTCGATCAGCGGCGCGCAACCGAGGCGGCGATCACACCAAGCGTGTGATCAATATCGAAGCGATCCGTCAGAAGGTCCTCGGGCGAGACCGGGCACGCCTTGGGCAACCCGGGAAGAAGCTGGTTCCCATAGACCCCGAGACCAGCCTCCGCAGCTGTGACCGCAGATTTCCAGATCCTGGGCCAGTTCAACCTCTGCCGCATGGACGACTCGTAGGCATTCCAGGCCGTGATCTGGAATGTCGCGATCTCCTCGCGCCAATGCAAGCTTGACGGGGCGAGGGGCGCCGAGGCGCGCTTTAAGAGGTGGGCGAGCGTCTGGATCAGCAGGCCCTCGACCGCTCGCAAATGGGACCGCCCCACGCTCTCGATCTCCTCCGCGACGTTCGCCCAATCGACCGCATTCGACAGGTCGCTGCGGGTTCCGAGCGCGCGCAGAGCCGCAGCCTGCTCTTCGGCCCAGGTGACGATGTCGTCGTCGTAGAGACTCGGTCGGTCCATCGGGCGGACTCTCGCGAACGGATGCTAATCCTGCGGGACGCCCGTGGTCAGCGCAAGGGCGTGCAGCACGCCGCCCATCCGGCCCTGGAGCGCGCCGTAGACCATCTGGTGCTGGGCGACCCGGGTCTTGCCCTTGAAGGCCGCGGACAGGACGGTGGCGGCATAGTGGTCGCCGTCGCCGGCCAGATCACGGATCTCGACCTGTGCGTCGGGCAGCGCTTCGCGGATCATGCGCTCGATCTCGCCCGCATCCATCGGCATCGGGAAACTCCTGGGGCGTAACGGGTGGTCAGGCGGCCGGCGCGGCCGGCTGGCTCGCCATGTAATTCGGCAGCCAGCCCTCGTGGGCCTCGATCAGCTCGGACAGGGATATGGTCTCGCCGCCCGGCAGGGTCAAACGGTCGGAGCCGGTCACCCCGACCACGGCGGCGTCGATGCCCTGGGCCGAGGCGCTGTAGAGCAGGTCGGTGGCCGCCTCAGCGTCGCATGCCAGCAGGTAGCGGCCCTGGTCCTCGCCGAACAGGTAGGCATGGGGGGCCAAGTCCACCGGCACCTCCGGCAGGGCCGCGCCGATGCCGCCGGCCATGGCCATCTCGGCGAGCGCCACCGCGAGGCCGCCATCGGACAGGTCGTGGACGGTATCGACGACCCCCGCGGTGATCAGCCCGCGCACGAAATCGCCGTTGCGGCGCTCCAGCGAGAGATCCACCGGCGGCGGCGCGCCCTCTTCCCGGCCCTCGATCACCGCCAGATAGGACGACTGGCCGAGCCAGCCCTCGCCGGCGCCGACCAGCACCAGCACGTCGCCCTCGCGCTTGAGGGCGAGGGTGGCGTGGCGCTCCACGTCGTCGAGCACGCCGACGCCGCCGATGGTCGGGGTCGGCAGGATGCCGACGCCGTTGGTCTCGTTGTAGAGCGAGACGTTGCCCGACACGACCGGGAAGTCGAGCGCCCGGCAGGCCTCGCCGATGCCCTGGAGGCAGCCGACGAGCTGGCCCATCACCTCGGGCTTCTCCGGGTTGCCGAAGTTCAGGTTGTCGGTGATGGCGAGCGGCTTGGCCCCCACCGCGGTGATGTTGCGCCAGGCCTCGGCCACGGCCTGCCGGCCGCCCTCGACCGGGTCGGCCTCGCAATAGCGCGGGGTGACGTCGCAGGTGATTGCCAGCCCCTTCGGGCCGTCCTCGACCCGCACGATCGCGGCGTCGCCGCCCGGCTTCTGCACGGTGTTGCCGAGGATGAAGTGATCGTACTGCTCGTAGACCCAGCGCTTCGAGGCGAGGTCGGGGGAGCCGACGAGGCGCTTCAGCGCCTCGGTGAGCGAGGCCGGCGCCGGTACCGTGGATGCGGCGATCACCGGCTGGTGGGTGTTGGCCAGGTGCGGCCGGTCGTAGAGCGGCGCCTCGTCGCCGAGTTCCTTGATCGGCAGGTCGGCCACGGTCTCGCCGTGCCACTTGATCACGAACCGCAGCGTGTCGGTGGTCCGGCCGATCACCGCGAAGTCGAGCCCCCACTTCACGAAGATCGCCTCGGCCTCGGCCTCCATGCCGGGCTTGAGCACCATGAGCATGCGCTCCTGGCTCTCGGACAGCATCATCTCGTAGGGGGTCATGCCGGCCTCGCGGGCCGGCACCTTCTCGATATCAAGCTCGACGCCGAGGTCGCCCTTGGCGCCCATCTCGACCGCCGAGCAGGTCAGCCCCGCCGCGCCCATATCCTGGATGGCGATCACCGCGCCCGAGGCCATCAGCTCCAGGCAGGCCTCGAGCAGCAGCTTCTCGGCAAAGGGGTCGCCGACCTGCACGGTCGGGCGCTTGGATTCGGAGGCCTCGTCGAACTCGGCGGACGCCATGGTGGCGCCGTGGATGCCGTCGCGGCCGGTCTTGGAGCCGAGGTAGACGATCGGGTTCCCGACCCCGGTGGCGGCCGCGTAGAAGATCGCGTCGGTGCGGGCGAGCCCCACCGCCATGGCGTTGACCAGGATGTTGCCGTCGTAGCGCCGGTGGAAGCCGGTCAGGCCGCCGACGGTGGGCACGCCGAAGGAGTTGCCGTAGCCGCCGACGCCGGCCACCACGCCCGAGACCAGGCCGCGGGTGCGCGGGTGGTCGGGGGAGCCGAAGCGCAGGGCGTTGAGCGCCGCGATCGGCCGGGCGCCCATGGTGAACACGTCACGCAGGATGCCGCCGACGCCGGTCGCCGCGCCCTGGTAGGGCTCGATGTAGCTCGGGTGGTTGTGGCTCTCCATCTTGAAGACGCAGGCCAGCCCGTCGCCGATATCGATCACGCCGGCATTCTCGCCCGGCCCCTGGATCACCCAGGGCGCCGAGGTCGGAAGCCCGCGCAGGTGCTTGCGCGAGGACTTGTACGAGCAGTGCTCGTTCCACATCGCCGAGACGATGCCGAGCTCGGTCAGCGTCGGATCGCGCCCGATCAGGCCTCGGAAGCGCTCGTACTCCTCCGGCGTGAGGCCGTGCTGGGCCACGAGCTCGGGGGTGATCGGAACGTCGTTGCGGAACATGCGAAGGTCTCGGCAGAGAGCGGTCCGTCTTGAAAGACGCATACCGCGGCGAACCCGAACCGGGCTGAGATCTCAAGCTGCCCCGGCTCTAAAGCGGAAGCGCCCGCGCTGGCAACATCCGCCGACGCGGGGCAGGGGGCGTGGAGCCGGATCGGACGGATCCGCGCGGTCGGCCGCACGGCGAGGCCGCAGCGCTAGATTCCGGTCTCACCACCCGGCCCCTCGGGCGGCCCATCCTTCTTGCAGCGGGCGACCAAGACGTGCACCGGCTCCGGCCCGGTGACCACGTCGAGATAGTCGAAGCCGCTGTCGCGCTGGCTCGCCATGAGCAACTGGAAGTGCATCTGGAACAGGTTCCACTGGCGCCGACCGACATCGGCGCCGGTGATCAGCTCGTGGATCGCCACCCAGCGCACAGCCGGTCGGGCGGGATC
>QGQJ01001031.1:0-17915 GCA_003206725.1 Blastomyces emzantsi
AAAGGGGTGGGGGAGGTTCCCGAAGAAGGAAATGGGGAGGAGGGGGTAGAAGTAAATTGTTAATATTTTTCTTGCGTTCACGATCCAGCTCATTTGTTCATTTCGTTTTTTTTATCCTTCTCTCTAATTCATTTCACCTGGCCCCTGCACATATGAGAAGAAAAAAAAAAGAAAGAAACTATACGCCTACCTTCTGATCTTACAGCGCTCGCTTTCTCTTTTGAATGGAATACTGGTCCTGGCTGTTCCCGTCGGCTTGCTGCCCTGGCCGCTCTATCCGCGGCAGTGGCACCACCGGGTGCGGTGGTCGATGAGGAGGGTTTCTTGGGATATTGGCGTCGTGCAGCTGCGTTGGCTGCGGCCTTTATGGGTTTCGACGATGATGCGCCCATTGTAATTATGTGTAGAGCGTTATTGGGGAGTCGGAACGATGTTGTAGCGCGGTGAGCGGAGGACGTTGATGGATGGTTTGCGGAGACGGAGACGGAGGTGAGCTAGGGGTGGTCCAAGCTTCTACGGGGGGTCAAAGCAGCCAATAGTGCAATTTTGGCGGCACGCTAATATGTGGCTAGAAGCTGGGGAGAACAGGATAGATTAAGGCAGATTCTAGGAATCGCATGCGTTCGTTCTAAACTAAATAAATAAAGACCTAGAGATACATATGTTCATGAAAAGCGCTGAGAAGATTCCAGCACTAAAATGAAATCCCTTGCTTTTCATCAGCCTTTTTCCTCCGACTGGCACGACGAAAAGCAGTAGCAAAATCAGACCTCCTAGCGCAGCCCTGCAAGGCGCCTCTCCTGAACTTCGCTCAATGCGCGGCTTCCGCTGACAAAGGCAATGGCGCCCAATGCCAACGCAACGGGTAAGGTCTGAAACAGGTTCCATGTCGTGTAGTAGAGGAAAAATATGCCCTCTAGCCCAACAATTGAACCAAGGAACAAGAAATGTGAAATGGGAGATGATTTGAGCGCAACTGGGAGGTGATTCAAATTCGCACCTAGGTAAAACCACTGTATAAATGTCAGCTAACCTTTTCCCCTTTCTTTAAAAGGTCACGCTGGATTGGTCCACTTTACGTACCAAGCCAGCAAGGGTCGGAAGTGCAGCTAAGGCTGCCCCGACAAACACCAATGTTATGACAACAGAAGGGCTTTTGGGATCTGCCTTGAAGATATGGTGGATTTCTTCACGCTTGCCATATCTGAGAGCTTCGGAAGGGAGTGGCCCGCTGGCAGCATCGTCGCGGGTGACATCCAACTGGAAAACACGGCTGTCATATCCACTTGTAGATCCAAATGAGGCGATCACGATACTGGCATCGATGGGTTTCGAGGACCGGAGGAATTGAGCAGGAAGGTCTTTTTGTGCCTACGTGATCAAACCAAGGATTGTCAACATTGCGGGCTATTCCATTTGTATCGCGTTACTGTGTGGGAATTTTCCAACTAACCAACTCTATCTTTGCCTTTCCGCTTTCCTTCACAGTTAATGGATATGATAGGTCGAGTCCGCTCTCGAGCTCCTTCAGTAGTAAGAAAGCTTGGTGAGGTCTGTTGGTAGCACCGCCTTCCCGTGTCGTTAAGCTAAGCTTGAGGATATCCGACTCTCCGAACGAAAGTGGCTTCGATAGTGGTTTGCTCTCCGGCAGCCTAAATGCTCCCAATATAGATTAAGATAGTCAGCAGGGTGCTTTAACTACTAGACGCACCAGCCGTAGGGGTAATATGGATATAGGCGCACTTCTCTTTCAGTCCACTGCCAACTCCAGCACCCTTCTGTGCGATTGAAACCGTTGCATCATCAAATCCCCAGGCAGAAGCAGCCCAAGCAGAAGGGAGGGCAGATAAAAGGAGACCAGCTCGGAGAAGCGCCCGCAACTGCATCCTCGAGAGTTGGGAGGATTGCAGAAAGAGAGGGTGTCTCTCTCTAACAGGATTGTCTAGGTGGCAGTTCAAAGTGTGAAACCACCGCAATTGAGAGCGATCAATACCACTCTAACGGCCAGTATTGGGTATTGAGTTTGTAGTTGGCTGTTGTTTTGTATCGCGCAGTCTGTCCTTTGGCCGCGGACTGGAAAGCTGGCCACTGTTGCCGTATCGGGCATAGCGCCGCACTAGCCCCAGCGCGGGTCACGTAGGGCCGCAAGCCCTAATTGTTTTCTCCCAAAAGAGATGCGCAGAGGACATTCACAGTATTTAGCTGCGGCCTGCACTTTGCATTTCACCACCATCACATCTCCGCCAGACAGGACAACTGCGGCCTGGCAACTGCTGCTGTGCTCTCCAATAGCCTCCTCGCCCTTGACATGCATTTTACCGTAAACGCCTTGGAAAGTTGCCAGCTCTGCGCTCCGTGTCCCTTCGTCAATTCTTTAGGGTTGTGGCTGCAACTGGACTGGCTGGACTTTCCCGCTGTCTCCCATCTCCACCAAACGGAGCGGTGTGAGCTTTATTTTTAACAGGCAAACAGAATAACAAGTAACTCGCGATTTTTTTTAAATCTATATCTCATTGCCCTTCGACCTCTGCTGGTTGATCGCGGGATATATCCAAGAAGTAAGTGGTGACTGAACCTCAACAAATCAATGGCCCACCTTTCCAGTGAAGATCTTGAAACAACTTTAGATATAACACATGAATGGCCCTAAACCGGATCCATTTTGTTTTATGTTATATATACTATCTGCTTTGGGATTTCTCTGACATCTTACTTTGTTCTTTCAGGCCGCAGATATCGCAAATCGTAATGATTATGGGAGGGACTATTCTGGTATTTGAACAACCCTTAGCTATCTTTGACCATCGTGCCTTTTCTTAGCTCCCCCTTGACCTAACATGCTGGTATTTATGGTAGGCATACAACCATGCCCAGCCGCTGGTTGTGGAGCGGCCTGTAGTAACGGTGGTGGATGACGAGACCGATTCTTCCAGCTTCTCACGAGCTTCCCCTTCATCGCACACGTCGCACACTTCGTATACCTCAACTCAATCCGATTGTCCTCGCTCAGCAAAGCGACAACGGACTAATAGTTACAATCCTCAGCACTCTCGTAGTGTTCGGGAAAGCGGGGATGCAGATGTGTTTTCTGCTTCCCGGAAAGAAACTCAGACCCGCCCATCAGCTGGACCTTCGTTTTCCTCTTCACTTAGTCAAGTTGTAGGCCGCTATAATGGCGGCCTGGCTACGGAGCGCGATATACAGGAGGGTGATATACAGTCCGCAATTGCATCGAAATCGGATTTATTCAGTCTTGTAAAGTATCCTTGGGACAATAATCCAATTGCTGTGGCAATTTGGCTTGCTCAAAAAATCGACAGTGTCAAGAAAAATCAATCTTCGCAGCCGTGGATGCTAGACTTAGAACAGAATTTACCAATAAGTAACGTATCTCAAAGACCGAGGCGCCATCGAACCCAGGTACGGAAGGATGCTATGTTGGATCCTGTTAGTGGGGTTCATTGTTCTGGTACCGGCAAGTTTCGTGGTAAGTAAAATATCCCTCCGCTCGTGACGTGAGGGTGTTTGTCTAATTTTATTTCCAATCTATATAGAATATACTAGCAAGCACAAGGACGAGAGCCAAACAAAAATAGATATGGAACGTCTTTATGGAAAACGAAGCCCTTCGGTGGATTCGTTTTCTATCAAATCCTTTCATCGCCAGATGGATTCGGAAGCAAAAAGAATTGCGGCAAGGCTAGCCAACTTACAGAGCTTCAAACCAGGATTTGGAGACAGATTATTTGGCACAATGGCTGATGACCATTGTATAGATGCGGAGACTGCTGCTACAGGGAAACTTGTGGGAGATGTCCTTGCAACGCTTACTTACCCAGAGTTACAATCAGAATACCAGCCATCTACAGATGCCTTAATTAAGGTCCTTGGTATGGAATCATCTCGATCTCCGCGATTTACAAAGGCATTTGAGATACTATCAAACGATCCTGAGGTGACAAAGGCTGTGCGTGCCATTGTTGCACAAATCAACTCTTGTGAATTTTCCTTGGGTTTGGATGGTGAATATGAGGCATTCAGCGAGTTGTCAAGCTACCACAGCCCCAAGGCATCCCATTCACCACAATGGGTCAATGAAAAACAACAGCCAATGGATACTGGGACTTTGGAGAACCATCTTGACGGTCCTCAGCGCCCGTCTACTTCCTCATCCCTCTCATCCTCTTCTTACTCCTCGGGTCACTTCCTCCCAGAAAACACTCCCACGAACACAGCGTCTGTGTCTTTCGAAACTCAAAACATAACGGTTCCCGAAAACGTAATATCTTCCACGATGCCTCCCCGTCAATCGACCCGCATCAGAAAGCCCACGCTTAGGGCGATAGAGGCGCAGCTCAACCCGCAGGCGAGATCAGGCACCAAGCCCCGGGCAACAAAATCCTTGAAAAATATTGAACTTCAGCCTACTCAGACTGAGGAGAATGCTGTCGCAAGCGCTAGCAAGGAGTCTTATGTCCCAAAAGGTGACATGGATGCTACGAACAAGGAAGTTTCTGAAACCATTGAAGCTGTAGATCTGGCTCCTGCGCCGTCAAACATATCGATGACTGCGCGCTCCATTGATGAGATCGCAGCAATGGCCAGACTTGATGCTCTCGCGATGACCCCTGCCACTACGCAGCCAATAGACACAACGGTTGGTCGCTCTGTCGACGAGGTCACATCAGCCGCCAATCTTGACAGCATGATGGACACAGGTGCATCTGGATCCCGTGTGCCCGACCAGCAGCCAAGGCGCTTATGCACATCCACATCAACGATGTCTCCCTTAGACGCTCCAACTACTTCAGCACCTTCTCCTTCATCCCGTGCCTTGTCTCCAGAGACAGACGCCATGATGGAGCAACTCCTTGATCTGGCAACTGCTGCTTCAAAACCCGATTTCAAACCAACGGTGGAAATCGATCTCCACCGAGTTCGTCGGGATTGGTATGCTGAACAGTTAGCAGCCGCTTTGAACAAGGCAACTACCCAGAAATCCCTAGAAACCGAGACCACGCGAATAAGTGAAGAGACGGCCCCAGGCGAAAGTCCCTTTTCTTCCCAGCCTACCCCTTCCGTTGCCGATGTGCTTTCGTTGGAGACTGGCGTCGCTACACCTGCCACCCCTACTGAAGATTTTGCATTTGGCGGGTCTGGTCAAACTGATTCCGCTGGTGCTGTGGCTAAGGACGCCGCTGCCTCCACGGGCGTGACAGCTCCGATCGCCGTCTCATCCGCACAACCAAGCGACGGAGTTGAACAAACGAACTTTGGACAGCCAACCACGGTGGAAGGGCCCGTTTCAGATGAAGCTGTTGAGCAGGATACCTCCAAATGGCCTACCTCTATCACGGACCAGAAGCTTCTGGACCAATCTGTCTTGTCCCATTCCTACCTCCCCCGCCCTTGGACTGACAGTGATGGCTGGGTCCATACTGGGCGCGGCAACCAACATAATGAAGAAAACGTTATGGTTCCCACCACTTACACATGGGTCCGGCCAAGGGATTCATTCAATAACCCTCGTATTGCTCTATCCCCTCCACAAATAAAGTCCCTTATCCAGATCGAACTTGACGATGCGTTTGGCTATCCTCCCCCAGGCCGAAAGCCGAACCTTCCCGAGGATCTAGAGGGCCCATTCGTCGCAGAGGATGTTACGCTGGAAACGGAAAAAGCCAAGATTTTCCGCGCAGCTCGTATACGAGGTATCGTTATTGACCGTTCCACGCCGCTAGAAGATATTCAGCTTGCTATTGAAAAGTACGATGAAATTTACGCTGCGGAGGAGGCAGTTTCAAGTGCCAGCGATGGAAACGAAATTGGCAAGGGGAAAACGCCCACGAAACCATCCGGTACATCTACTGGAACAAGCAAGAGAGGGAGAGCATCGCGGAAGCGGGCTGCTGCTGGTCAGGCCTTGGGAAGCGCTGCTCCGCAAAAGGAGGAAGATGACGAATCTACGACAAACCTGAGTAAAACGACTGGAAATAAAAAGCGTCGCCTAAACATAGATGCGCCAATTCCCGAGTCGAGCAGCGTAGGCAACGGAAGTGGAAGGGGAAGCCTGGCAGATGCAGAATCCATGGAGGTGGATTCTAAGCCTGTCTTGCTCGCACCCCGTGGCCCCGGTCGCCCATCGAGGCGGACGGCCGCTATTGCTGCGATCACTGCAACTCGTGGGACCGGCCAGCCTCGCCAGCGTCGCAAACGAGCTGCACGTCAGACTCGCCCCGAATCCATTACTCCAGTCGCGAGCGAAACGGTTGCAGACCGCCCTGCGAATAATATTGCTGCCGCCGGAATCGAAGATCCTTCTGGGAAGAAGGATGCCGTTTCCACCACTGTCCAGGTCGGACAGGAATAAAAGACACTGCGATCCGAAACAGAGGGGCAAATGCCGATATATTTCTCTCGCTCCTCATTACTTCATTGTTTACATAGCTATCTACCCCCCCTCTTTATTTCTCATCACGCCGGGAAACGTCACTTTTACTCCACCCCCCGAAAATTATCATCAGGAGCAGGGGGAAATGATAAGGAGAAACCTCATATTTCCACTGTACAATACAACAGAACTGGAAAAAGTCGACGAATAGCATTTGCATGATTTTGGAGTTAGTTGGAGTATGGTTTGGTGTTTCCCTTTCGTGTATTCCAAGTTCGGACTCTCTATTTATGGAAACAAATTTCGTTACCGGTGATCAGAATTGTTTTGGAGTTTTATTGCTTGCTGTGCCCTTCTACCCTATGCATATGCTCACAAGCCAAAATTTTGATGCGCGCTGTTCCTGACCTTGTAGCTGTATGGCGGTGAATGTACAAATCCGCGCGGCCCTTTGTTTTATTCATTCTACCCTTACTTCCATTCAGGTGCCTTACTATGATAAGATATGGATAAGAATGTAAATAATAGCCTGTATTATACTACCCATTTTATGGAACTGTGGTTTAAAATCCATTGCCCACCTGCTTTGTGTAGATAAGATGTGTGGTGAATAGAGAGATTGGCGAATGGCCATGGCCATGTTTCATTTTTTAAGTGACATTAAAAAATTGAACAAAACTGCGCTTGTTTAGGTCCACCTAACTATGTATATGTCCATTTCACTCATGAAAATCAAGTCACGTCATTCATCAATAGGAGACTGCAGGCCAAGCTGTAGCTTCTGCTGGAAAATATCCTGCGATCATCTTAGGGCCAGGGTTTCCCGTTTTGGGTTCGAAGCCCTAACGTATTAATTATCTCCAGCCTTTTGTTGTATCAACAGCGGTTGTTTCAACCCCGTTTCCGACAATATGGTTTTTTCTTCATTTGCTATCTCTACCCCCGTGTGTGTAGCAGCTCTCTGTAGCTGGGGCGAGGGCCGAACCTACATCGAATTGCAGGCGCGGTGGCCTGTTAATTAGTCTCCTTAGGTCGTCATTTCGCGTCTGCCGAACGCGTGCAGATTAAAAATTGCCTTGGAGTTTCTTGGTCTGGGGAATTAGCGCAGGAACATATTGACAGGGGGCGGGATGTTTTCTACCTATCAGCAGGCAGAACTGGCTCAGGCTTGATGCCGGATGCAATTTTAGGGGGGGGGAAGAAGGTTATTCTCGCGTTTCATGGAAAAGTTCTTAGTCGCGCAGAGTTCTTGCATTCCTATTTTTTTGACTCTGTATTTTTATTTCTATATTTAATCTCGTTTTACAAAAATAGATAAATGCGAAACTAGCAGATAGGAATTGGGGTGCAATATTTAGATACAATATCCAGAGTCATGTCCAGCACTCCTGGCACTGCCGCCAAAAAGCGTGGCCGGCCAAAGAAAATTGTCGCCGCCGCAACCAAAACTTCCACCGCAGCCTCTGCGCCAACAACTACAACAACAAGCCCAAGCAAGAAGCCAACCCCATCCACCACACGAACTACCCGCCAACCCTCGCCCAAAGCCAATTCACCGCCAGGATCCGATCCTAAACCCGCATCCAGTGCACCAATTGATCGGAAACCAGCGGCGAAGAAAAGCACTTCCACTCGACAGAAGAAAACATCCGTCACGTCTCTGGACCCCACGCAAAAACTCCCGAAACCTCCCTCCGCACCATCGCAAACGCCAGGTGATAATAACACGGCAAAGAGCGACCAGGTGGGCGTGAAATCCAGGCTTAGAACCTCCACATCGAATCCAGCTGCTGAACAGCCAACTGAGTCGCGAACGCCGTCCGCACAAGCGAAGTCGATTTCCCTCTCCGAATCTACGGAGTTGGTTGCGAAGCAGAAGGCCACTATAAAGAGACAGCCAGAAGCTAGAAACGCCGTTCAGGCCGCGGGGGAGATACCCGAAGCTCTTGCTCGATCCTCTGGCAGCGGAGAGACAACATTTGAACCCAAAAGCGCGGCGCAGCAGACACCACCTCCCGCACACCTCGTTGACCCCACTGTCGCTGCCGTGCAAGATTCCAAAATTCTTACTGCTTTAGCGGCCAGCAGTATATCAACAAGAAAAGCAACTTCCATTGAAGATAAAATTAAGAAGACCTCAAAGTCTACCGAATCTCCAGCCGGAGCTACAGCTGCAGACATGGCTGCCTCAGCGTCCAAGAAGACCCCAACATCCCGCCCTCGACCGCCGCCCTCTCATCCACCTCCCATCAAACCACCGTTACCACAGGCTGCTTCCGCACCCAGAGAGGCACAGCGGGTAAAACCGCAAAGACCGGAGCCAGCTCCGGCTATTAAGCCGCAGGATGTCAGAAATACGAAGCAGTATAAAAGCCTTGCACGAAGGTAGGGGTTTACAAGATTCCCTTTAGGAAACAAATCATCTCTATGCCCCTTTATAACCTCAACTCTCCTTTATTTCTATTGCAGAGAACTCATTTATAACTAACAATTCCCATCTATTTACTTTCTTGCAGGTGGACGTCGGCAATGGTCGCACTCCCAATTTTGCTGTACACCAGTTACGCACTATATGAGCGAGGTAAGCCTCTACTATCAACCGTTTTGCCAATCTTCCCATTACCCCTTCAAAGAATCCACGCCTATATATTTCTAGAGGGCAACGTATGATTTCTAACGATCCACTTTTTTGTAATAAACAAAACAGTATTCGCGGATAAAGCTCCCCGCAGTCTGCCGGGAACAAATAATTTCCCTCCAGTTGACACCAGCTCACATTCGACATCACCACCATCTACATCGACGAACAAAGATAAATACAACAGCTGAAATTTTCGCTATATAATAAACCATTACAAAAGGATGGTAACCTGACTGACGCCCTCCGACAGCTTTCACTTATTGCTGTGCTTATAAGACTCTTATTTTTCCGGCGTTACACTCCTCAAACAGCCGCTCCCTCAGCCGCTCCCTCGTCCCCCTCCACTCTTGTCAAAACGACGAATTCAGGGTATTATCGACACTCATCGTCTAGGACCTACTTGCACTAGAGAGACCTTTTTTGGTATATATAACTGATTTAGATGGGTCCGAGAGCTATCGATCTGTCCGGACCCCGCTCTCCCCCTCTCAAAGAACTCGCAGCTTACTTACTCTGCAATCACCTATCAACGTATGATATAGATGATTTTTATGTATTATGTCCGTGAGAATTAAATGTAATTATTTTGAATAGAAAAAGTCCTCCACGAATCGCATGTTATTTTTTTTTTTTAACAAAATAGTTCTGATGCACTATGGTTTATCCGGTGGGACAGTATACATACCAGAGTGCTTGACATCAATAATTGATAAGTCTGAAAATTTCATCAATGTTTGTCTTATCTGGCATCTATGTACAGTAGTTAACCAATTCTCTATTGGTAGTGTAGATTCGATCTCTTTGTGTATCCAGATCGTCTTTGCTGAAACGTATGAAACGTAAGATTCGTGCGGCCGTTGAACATGAACATGAACATCCTACATAGGAACCCAAAAAAGAAAAAAAGAAAATCAGGCAAATAAACAGGAACGAGGAAAGCAGAGGGCAGGGGTACGTATGGGACCCATATTTGTGTGAATATCCCGGGAAGGTTGAAAAGCAACGGAACAGGCCGGAGGCAAAGGCAGGTTTTGTTTGAGCATCAGCATCGTTAGGGAATGCAATGCAAAAAATATGGAAAATAGAAAAAGGGGGTACACAAATAAATAAAAAAAGAAGACAAATCGTCCTGGACCACGCCCCTTAACCCTGTTACGTCACCGTGTCCTTTCTCTTGAGTAATGTTTTTTTTTTAAAAAAATATGAAAAGAAAATTCAAAGAAAACACTTCTCCCAGTCTCCTCCTCCCCTCGCATAGCTCAACCCCTCTACAAAGTCCTCCAACCGGCACCTCCCCAACGCATCAACTTTACATCCGTGCAACGGCACGACTCGGTCATTAACCAGCACACGAACCAGCGGCTCCCTCGCCACAGGCGTCGAATCACATTCCATCTTCTCAATATACGCCCTGGCGCCAAACGGGACCATCCAGGCGGCGGAAAAGCCCTTGCTCTCCACCGGGCTGCGGACGGTCGTGTTGGAGAGCGGCTCCGTGCCGTTGAAGAGTCCCAATGCCGTGAATATGGATACCATGGTGTTATCGTGGCTGAAGTCTGCATATAGGGGCAGGCCTAGTGGGAAGGTTTGCGGGTTGGAGTCGAGCGTGTGGTTGACGGTAGTGGAGTCGATGACGGGCTTGTTTGTTAAGCGGGAAATGAGCTCATTGACGAAGCCGACGCCCTGGCTGGCGCCGAGCGGGTTTCCGGTGCTGTGCCCATAGTATTTTCCTAGGGTGTTGTAGTAGTCGTATTGGGTCCATTCTTCGTCGGTGAAGAGGGTGCAGATGGGAGAGATGGCGCTTGCGTCTGGGGTGATGGCGACGGTGTGGAAGGAGCAGAGGTCCATTAGGTAGGGGATGTCAGTGATGTCGAGGTTTGCGCCGATAAGGTGGGAATTGACGCGCTTCTGGATTGGGGCCGCGAAGATTTTTGTGAACTCTGCCTGTGCAACTAGGCCTGGTTTGGCTTCTTCAAAGAGATTGCAGTTGCTGTGGTCTAGGGTGTTGTTGGAGCCTGGTTCTTCGCTGAGTATCACACCGATAGACGGTTTGTGGGACTTATCGGTTGCAGACGGGTCCGATAGTTTCTCTTGATGGAAGCCGTCGATGAATTTTTCCGCAGAGACGATTACCCGTGGAGATCCTGCTGCTCGGACAAAAATTTGGGATTCTTTGGTTAGGTCCCGATAACGACGGTAGAATTTAGTTCCAGAGTCTATCATCTGAGACACCCCAAATGACGTAAGATCTTCAGATTGCAGAGGATAAGTGAAGGTTTCTAGGAATGCAAAGTCGTCACGGTATGTCTCCGTACGATCCTGGATGCGCTTAATGAGTTGCGAGTAAATCGCAGACTTTTTCTCAGTTGGATATCTTGCTCCATGTCTCGAGAGAACTTGGACGAAAGTAACAGTGCAACCAATGGGAACCTTTGGAGATATATCTGAGATGGTTTGCAGAGAAAAGAAAGGGGAATATTGGCCCCATGATTGAGAGTACTTTTGGTGGCATTGGTATCCATTCTGCACTGTGCTGCATACCAGGTCACGTCCAGAATTACGGGAAACGCTGTTCCATGCATTATCAGCAAGTATTGGGTTTTGACTGGGAAAACGATTTCATCGCTTTGGTTTTCTTACAATGCGTAAATAAACACTGTGCATATCAGCGTCAAGCATATAACAACGGGGATAGTAACGCAGCGCTCCCTTAATGAGGAAACCGCATGCTTTCTGTCAAAATGAGGCCACCGGCGTCTATTAGAGTCACCAATATCAAGTGATATAGATGTTCTTGATCCGATATTTTGATCCCCGCGGCCATCTGCATCAGGGCATGCCAGCAGCGCGGTTTGGTCGTTTATTTCTACCATGGCGCAATCATTCCGTAGGAAAGAGGAAGACCAGCCCTCATGTAAATCGTTAATATAGAATGATAACCACTATACATCGCAATAAGCACAAGAAATAAACTGCACCTCTTCGTATAGTGGCATGAAAATAAAATAAAACGCAAAACAAAAAATGAAGGGTAGAAATAACCACGTTAGAAGAAACGTTCAATATAAACAATGCACCATTCCAGATTAAAAAAAAGCCAAACGGTTGAGTATTGTCCGCGTTGAAGAATCCGATGTAATGAGCTCTCTGGAGGCTTTGGCACCAATGCCCGTCTCACATGTGCCTTTGACTGGCTGGGGAGGCGTGCCGGCAAACCTTCCTCAAAAATCTGATCATGTGATTTCGCAGCCTCTCCCCAAAAAGTCGAACGCGGGAACTATTTGTGATGGCCCACGATGTCTGCTTAGCGGTGCAGCGAGCGATGGCTTTTGCTGTTGGAGACTGGCAACCAGAAGCCAGACACAGGGGACGGACAGTGGACGAGCTGTCAGTGTTGAAAGGATGACACGGGGAAAGGAGAGACAAGAGATGGTCACAAGGCGCATTCATATAGATATGGAAAAACTGACGCTGGAAGTTTTTGATCCAAAAGTCGGTAAGAGAGGCGTGGGGGCGGGCAAACGGATGCAGCATGTCAAGAAAGGCTGCAAGACGGGGACATGTCGGCGGACATGAGGGGTTAGTTAGACGTAACACTTCTCAGCAAGTAGCCGGATATGATGCCAACCCTCCCGTGTATCCAAGGATACAAGCAACCAATAATAGTTGGAGAAAAACAGCTGCGAGAGAGAGAGACGCTCCAAGAGAATTCCACCGCAAAATACCTCACGTAGCAGCGAACGGCGGCAGAAGAGGAAAATAAACGAAGGACGATATAAGAACTACCGCATCAGTGCTGCACGCCAACGAGCCGGGCCAGGCTGAGCTTTGGACGGTGTCATCCGAAGTCTGTACGTACAGAACTTGTAGGGATCATGTCATTCTCAACCTTGAAAAAGGCGGCTGAAAGCAGAATGGCTTATGTAATAAATATAGACCAATCGGATGTTGACTCCAGCGACACCAAGCAATTCTTGCGCTAGCCCTAAATCAGGCTAGGGTCAACGGCCCAGAAGCCTTGGCAAAGCTAATCATCACCCACATCACCTGACCCCGCCCAGCCCTACGCAGGTAGACCCCGGTGTTTTCGTTAGAACCACCCTAATATTTTAGTGGCATTCTAACGTTCATTCCGGGGGGATCTGTGGCATTCTCGTGTTTGACCGCGTTTTTCATTATGAAGCAAAATACACTGTAGAATCAATCAATCATATTAATATCTAGTATAGCCACCACCTGCCTGTATAACAGCCTGACAGCGAGCTGGCATCTCTGCTATAAGTTCCTGTAATTGCTCCTCTGTTATAGTGTCCCAGGCCTCTCTAACCACTCTTTGAAGTGCATCATAAGAAAGATTCTCCTCATCTCCATGGTTCTCTTGTATCCACTGCTTCATAAGATTCTATACAGATTCAATTGGGTTCAAATCTGGTGAATATGGCGGCCAATCTATAGGGGTGATTCCATGTTCTTGAAGATCTTGCGAAGTTGAGGCTGCAGCATGCCCAGGGGCTTCATCCTGCATCAATTTCAATCCAGGATTCATTTCTATCCAACCATGAATAAGAGGGACTATATGTTCGCAATAGGAGGTCTGCGCAGTAGAAGCAGAATAGATTAGTACTATTTCTAGAATATGATCAATGATCTTACCTTGTTGATAGTTCTTCAATCCTTCTCCCAGAATAAGCAAGACCCCTTTGCAATCTCATTAAAAGCTCCCCAGAACATCCATCCGCGTTTTCTCTGAATCTTATCCATTATACATGTAGGATCAAGAGTCTCTCCTGCTCTGTGAGTTACCCAGGTTCTTATATAGCAGCCAGATTTAACCCAAGTCTCATCAGTTCAAAGAATGACAGACCACTGCTCAATTGTCCAGTTCTGATGCTCCAATGCTCATTGAAGTCGAATACCTTGAACATGTATGGATAGGGGGGGCTTTTGTAGAGCTATTCTGCGGGAATAACCTCTTCTCTTTAGTGCTCTTTCAAGGCACTTCTCATTGATCTCAAGATGAAGAACAACAATGAGCTTTTTGTATGGCATTTGACAGTTGATTTTGGAGGCAGAGATGAACTCTATGATCTCATTGAGCTGCTCATCAGAGATTTGACTAGGGCAGCCAGCATGCTTCTTAGGAGTAGCTATTTCATTTTCACAGGTGTATTGAACTTCATGATAAGTAATCTCAAGATGATCAGAGATCTTTTGATAGGTCCAATTCAGTCCACAAAGAAGAAGAATATCTCAACATTGATCACGGGTCAATCATTTTGAAGGAGTAGCAGGAGGTTCAGGAGGATCTGGCAGTAGAGACACGATAGCAAGTAAGTCCATATTAAATAAGAGAATGATAATAATGAGGATAGGAATCACGCGCGTATGAATGAAATAAGGATGGAAAAGCTTGTGTTCTATATTATATGAGGATATTTTGACACGCGTGCCCCCGGAATGAATGTTAGAATGCCACTAAAATATTAGGGTGGTTCTAACGAAAACACCGGGGTCTACCTGCGTAGAGTTTAATATAGCGGCTCTCAGCCATAGCTAGTGTGTATCAAACCCTCTAGCCAGCCAGCCCCCTATTCAACAATAATAAATGTGTCTATAAAAAATGTAAACCAAACACAGATTTGACCATCTAAAACTAAAATATAAAATGTAATAAAACAAAAAAAAAGGATAACAGTTTATGTTGCCCTCTCATATACATGAACCGGCTATGTGTAGCGTCTACTCCCAGCTCCCCCCCCGATCCAGCCAGCCAGCCAGACGGACAGGCGGACAGATAAGATGAAAATATGAAAATGAAGAATGAGGAAATATTACAGCAATATATAATATAGTTCGCACATGTATCATGTAACCAGATGTAAAATAAATAAAAAAGTTTGTAGGAAAAATTGGAAAATTGAAGGTCCAAAGTGTATGCCACTTGGACGGAAATAGAAGACGAAGGGAAAAAATAATGTAAATGGGAAATATAAAAAAAAGAAATAACAGGGAGGAGAAAAGGCGTCTACATTGGTGTGTATGGGGTTCCTGACTCCCCCCCCAGGCGCAAAGGGTAGGCCAGAGAATTCCGGGAAGGAGAATAGGACTGTATAAAACGCCAGAGGTCTAGAAAAGCTGAACAAGAAATGATCCTAATCAAGTGTAACCGATGCGGGGTAGTACCAAAGGAAAAACACACCGAAAAGCATTGTAGTACCGCTCTAATCAGGATAATGAGCTTGCCGGAGAAGCGTTAAGCGGGGGTGATGAAAGATGTACGCTCCCTCCTTCACCTCGCACACCGCAGCCAGCCAAAGTTGTTCTCCTTCCTTCACGTTGCAGACACAACATTTATGTATTTTTAATCTTTTGATTCTTTTGCAAATATGCTCGCTCTAATTCTCTTCCTCTTGGTCAAGCCGACTATATCGTCCCTGATCGCCGTTGTTGCCGGAGTTTCTTCCCCGCCCAATCACGCTGGCTAACCACGAACCAATTCCTTCGCGGCGGTCAGATCGTTCTACCGTGCCAGTGCTGGGTTGATCGGGCTTATTATTGTTATTATTGTTGTTACTCGACTCGGGTGGGTTAATGTCTAGTCCTGGGATCGCATGTTCGGCCCGGGGATAGCCCTCAGGAGACCTTCGAATATCAAGAGACGGGACCGGTGATCCGATGCCCATGAGAGCGTCGCGTTCTGCGGGTGTGGCTGGTGTTGGAGCAGCGGTTCCATCGCCAAAGACCGCGTCCATGTCTTCGAGGCGGATTCCACTTGTTTCGGGGTAGACGAAATACACTGAAATTAGAGAGTTAGTACCGAAAAGTGGGGAAATAAGGAATGGTATGTGGGTTACCTAGAACAAAACTGCATGCGCAGAAAAACGCATGCATCAAATAAAGACGCCATTTTATCGTTTCCTGCAGGACTGGGGTCATTTCCCCGACCAGCCAATTGAAAGCCCAGTTGGAAGCAGTACTCAAACTTGCACCTTTTGCTCGAATGCTGAGCGGCAAGATTTCCGGTGGATACAACCATGGGATCGGGCCCCACGAAGCACCGAACGCGGCGTTGTAAACCATGACGGAAACAACGGTGAGGATTGGGGTCAATTTAATATCAAGATAGAGCCAGTAGGAGATAAAGGATAGGGATATAATCATCGCCACGGCGCCGGAAAGTAGAATTGGACGTCGACCCCAGCGGTCTACAAGGTACCAAGGTGGGATGGTTGAAGCCAGGTAGGTCAGCGAGTTAATACCGGTCATAAGGATTGCCTTGCGCCCCATCATGCCAGCGGATTCGAAGACCAAAGGGGCATAATAGGAAATAACGTTGATGCCGTTGAGCTGGGCAAATGCTTGGGCAGACATGGCGATGAAAACTCTTTTGCGGTAGCGGCGAAACATGTCTGCATATGTCCGTTCGCCCTCCTGTCTCTGAATCAAGACTCCCATTTTGATATCACGGTATTCTTGACGGGCTTTGTCATTGTGAAGGTCGCCTCCACCATACAGGTTGGCAATGACGACCATACCTTCTTCATCGCGATCTGTATCTAGCAGCCATCTATGTTTTGTTTTACACTGTCAGTAAACTGATATTGCTACGGACAAATAGCAAGTCCAGGAACTTACCGAGGAGATTCGCAGATAATAAGACTACCAACACCCAGAAGAGCACCCATAAAGCATTGTAACGAAAGAGGTAACCGCCAAGCCATGTTGTTTGGGATAAAGCTGCAGAAGTAGTCTACCCAAACGCTGGCTGCATAACCACAAATATTTCCAGTAAACTCGATACAGGCCAACTTGCCTCGATTATGGGGAGGCGATATTTCAGACTGATAAACGGGGACGATGGTAGATAAGGCACCCACGCCCAAACCGGCGATGATACGGCCAATGAGCATCATAGGAATACCGGTAGCGCATGTCTGGAAAGCACCCCCAACGAAAAACACCATGGACCCGTAGAGAATGGTGCGTGTTCTGCCGATCATATCACCAATCTTTCCAACGATAAGAGAGGAAATGAACGCTCCGATTTCCAGAATGGCAACCATGGTACCGATCTCCGCCATAGTCGGTTGGTTGAAATAGTCTTTGAAATCGGCACCCCTAAACCGAAATGTTAGATTTTAGGGATTCCGATGCATGTGTATATGCATAGATGAAGTGGTGTACATACGTGATAATTCCTGACATAACTCCTTGATCATATCCAAAAAGGAAAACACCTAATGACACAAAAACACTCGTGAAATACCTGTGGAAGAGGAATCAAATGTCAGTAATCTAATTGTCGTATGATAGGCACATGCCTACGTCGAGATACATAGGGAGGAGGGAAGCCCATACAGTAGTGGTTTGCCCACCAGGCCATGGCTCCTGGCCTTTCGCGTGGCCCCGGGTGACATGATGACGGCTAATATTCTTTCCGCTCTCGAGATAGTTCGAGGAGCTGGTGTTGGGATATGGATCTCTTTGAACAGGCCACTATCACTGTTACCGTTGCCGTGGCCTTCGTGGCCGTGGTGGTGGTGGTGGTGGTGGTGGGTTCCGTGAGGGTGCTCTTCAGCCGGGTAGTGCACCCGTTTTGAACGCTTCCCACGAGAGCGGAAGCCACTTCGCCCAAACGCGGAGTGTTCAAGCGAACGACGGAGATGGATCTGAAGAGGGTCTTCTTCGTTGGCTAGTTGTTCAGCGAGATCACCAGTGTCCGACCAAACCGAAAAGTCGGAATCTGAATCGGTAGACGGGAGAGAGGAAGAAGATAGCCGCCGGTTGCCCTCTTTCTCGCGGGAGGAGTCTAACAGCGCGGAAGGTGGATCAGGTGAGGGCCGGGAGTGAGGAGAAAGGGACCGGAGGGGGATAGCGGTGGGG